>JAOUQU010139770.1:0-15119 GCA_028566735.1 Ammoglanis amapaensis | reverse complement strand
TTATTATTGTGACGTCACAAGTGTGTATCAAACTGGTCGCCCGCCGCATTAGTTGGTACCCCAAAAGTAGCTCTCAGCTTCAAAAAGGTTGGTGACCCCTGATATAACCATATTAAACTTGAAAGTGCAGATGTAAAATAAATACTACGATATTTAGCAGCAGGTGAATAGTGTCTCAGATGGGTCTGTATTGTTAGTCCTTGGTTTACTTATTTATATTAGAAATGTTATTTAGAACTGACACATTTTTCTTTTGAACAGTATAAAAACATTAAGTTTATCATCACTGCTGTGGTAGGAAAGTGTGTAATCGCTTTGTTGTAACAAATTCTGAATGCAGAAGTGAAAGACTGTCAGAAATTCATCAGCATTTGTCAAAAGCAAAGTTATGCCATTAATTTTTTTCTGCATTATATATAGCTTCTGACTTAATTTGAGCAATCTTAGGTCTTAATGACCTGACCTATCCTGCAATAGCAGAGACTAAATTAAAGCTCAAAGGGCCATCTCCCTTATTTCCTGTTAATGTGAATGGGTTCAAAGGCCCTCTGGAAAACAGGAAGTGTAACAGGAAAAGAAACAAACCGGAAAATAAGTAAAGGAAATTGAAAGAAAAAGGCAAAGTAACCCACACATTGCATAATCACACAGGAAAACTGCACAGGCTGTAAGCATCTCCGCTGCACAACACTGAGGTATGCGCTAAAACAGTAACCAAACACATACAAACAATAGGTTTGAGCATACAAAGTTACCAGATGGTGTCATATCAGTTATGTTCATTAGCACAACATGTACACACACAGCTACCATGAAGTCATAACATCCACCACATATATTTTATCTGATGCATGGATGTCAACATTACAGAGAAATCAAAATAACCCTCAATTTCTGCGATGTATTAGTACAATAAAAAAACACCACGTTAGGAATAACATTGTTACGATTTTTAAGATTGAATTTAGAGGTCACTCCCAACACACAAATGCTTGTGGTGTTTTGAAATATTAAAAAAAAAATCGCATGCACGAATCATTCAAAGATGCTTATTTTAATAAATGTATTTACTAATGCCAAAAAACAAACACACAACCTAATTAATATAAAATCACAGCAGGGCTACTCTAAACATGTGTAATACTGAACTAAACAAGCATGACTAAGATAAACAGAGACAAGTGAAAGAGCATGAGTGCACCACACATTGTTTAGTATGGTAAACCAAAATTAGCAAAACTGACAGGGATGGAGCATGGACAGGATCATAATATCCTGCATTTCCTGTGGGATCCTCTGCCATTTTTCCAGTGTTGTGGGAGACATTGGATGGTTTGTCTTCCCAGTGCATCCCAGGCATTCATGTACTTTCAGCCTTTTATATAATGCATTTTCACCAATGAACTTCCTTTGACTCACACATTTCAATTAAACTAACTGAGTTAAACTAACAGTTAATAAAAGGTTAATTAAACTAACAATAAACTGAGCAACCTCTGAATGTTACTTAAATGTTCTGGCATGCCTTCCACATGTATTACAAAATAAACGGGTAGAATCTTGCACTTGATTTTTTTTGTCATTGTTTATATTGGCACCCTATTGCACACATACCTCGTGAAATGTCATTATTAACAAATGAAGTATGTAAACAATGCATGTAATGAACCTGAAAAGCATTTAGCAAATGATTTTATCAAAGCTGTGGTAAGCCATGAAGCAGTGACCTGATTACTAGTCCAGTATCTTACGTAGGCTACAATTGCCTCAAGTTTACTATAGAAAGTTTACTAGGAAAATCACTGAAGATATTTAAAAATTAAAGCATTACCAAATAAGTCTTATTTAATTGTTTTCATTTTTTATCATTTTATTATTTAGATTTCAAGATTTTGAGGTGTTATTATGGAGTAAAAAAGGAACTTGAACTGTGACAGGCTTATTTATTTACTCGTTGCAACATTCTAATGACCCCTGCTTAAACCCATCCAGCAATAGAGTATAAATATTATTTGCTGTGCAGGTGGTTGCCTTGCATGTGAAAGCATCTGACAAACAACAACCCTCTGTCTGCTAGATTTAAGACCCTTTGCCTTTCCTTTCTTTGCCTTATTATGGAAAAGGCAGTCGACACCACTTACAGCAGGTGTGATTTTATTATTGAACTATTGAACCCAGTATAGAAAAACCACCCCTTTCTGCAATTGCCAAGTTCTCTAAGAATGAGACGTCTGCCACCACAAATACCATGCTTCATTAATCAACTAAATAAAACAGTACAATAAACCTCTGTAGAAATCTTTGCCTCAGATTCTATTGCCATTCTCAACTTTGACACTCCAAATATAGTGTGTGCTCAATGCGGGTTTGGTAAATGGTTTGATAAATGGTTTACTAGGCAACTTAATGACCTGAAAAACCCTTATAGGCACAACACACCCCCTCCCCCTCACACACCAGTTCCTCTGAAACCAGTTAACCATTGCTCTTTAGTTGTAATCAGAGCCATCCATGTAGGACCACTGATAAATGATTAGAGGATGGAAACTGCTGTGCAATAAACACAACATGGAAGTCACAGTTCTATAGATGGCATATGACAATGGATTCAACAAATGCAAGTGTTAGAACTTGCTGGCCAAAACAACGTAGCACCGAAATCACATGATTAATCATTTATTTAACTGTTTAACATATCTGCTTAACTACCGTTAGCAGGCAACACATTTTTAATTGCAACAGCAGCAACCTAGCAGTAGTGAGGTTTGAACGGATTTCTAGACCTGTAGTTGTAACAATAGTCTACGGTTGACCCTGCTAATTTTCTCTGACCTACAGCAGTGTAATTCCACCTCACTTGATGTTGTAATCCAAAATCATCAAGGTATAAATGCTTTTCATTCACCATGATGGTAAAAAATATTTATTTCCATATCTCATCGGTCAGCTCAACCCACTGTCAAATATTTACTGATGTTTACTGCCTGCCTGATGTTTACTTTACTGCTGCCAGGGACAGTGTAGCCTAGTGGGTAGAGCGTTGGGCTGGGAACCCAAAGGTTGAGGGTTCAAATCCAAGCTCTGCTACACTCCGCTACACTGCTGGGCCCTTGAGCAAGACCCTTAACTCCTGCTCCAGGGGCGCTGTACATTAGCTGACCCTGCGCTCTGATCCCAACTTCCAGACGAAGTTGGGATATGCAAAGAGAAACATTTCATTGTACTGTACATCTGTAGATGTGTAATGACAAATAAAATTGAATTTGATTTGATTTGCAGAATTAACAATCACTGTTTCTTTTTTACCTTTATGTTTGAACTTGAGAGTAAAAACAAGAGACTGGTTTTAAAACTTCCTTAAATCATGCCAAGTACACCTTCAATCTTTAAAGTTCAACAATAAGAACTATTAAAATGTATTAACATGGTGTCTACACTTTGCCCTTAGCAGATGTGAAAAGAGGTTGAGAGAGAGAGTGAGTACACGTAGAGACTGAGAGGTCAAGGTGGCGAGAGAGACAGAACACCATGCTCTTGAGCAAGCAAACCAAATGCACAATCCCCAGTTACTTATACAACGCTTGTTTTTATGAGCCGAGTGTTGGTTTCTTATCAGCCTGGCCTTGTCTGTAGAGCTCGAGGATGGGGTCATCTCTGTATGGGTTAACAGCTGTTGAGACGTTCCTCTACAAGGCCTTTTTCTTACTTTAGCTGCATTTTTTTTACTTTTGATCTCTTTCTTGGTAACACTTATTCAACACTATTCCACTGAAAGAATACTGTTGTATTGTACAAATCCGATCTCTCCAAACCTTTGTGGTCTTTAAACAAGCAATGCTGTTTTCCATCAGCCCGAAGCGTGAATGTTTAATGTTCTCAGTGCTTTACTTCCACAACCCAAATATCCATTTGTGTAAAAATCATAAAACGCACTAATAAAATTACATGTATGCATGTATTTTTGTATTAATTCTACAGTTCAGGGTTCAGAATCTCAAATCTTCACAAAAAGTTAAAAAAGCCTTACACTAAATAAAGCATAAGGTGATTTAATAAGAAACGATATTGTTTGAGATTGTTACATTTTATTTAAATTAAAAATTTGTTTCATTCTATTCAGTTTTTTTTTCTTCTCGGTTGAAATCCCAATAGGCACCTAAGTTCTCTTCAGCTTTAACACAACCACATGTGGATGCCACTGCTCACGCTGAGAAAAATATTACGTGGTGCCAAATTAGCCCGCAAGTTCACCATTTGGTACGTTTTGATAAAAAAATGATTAGTGAAGGTTCATAACAGAGTTTGGTATGGATAAACACCAGTAGTCTGTACAGAGCACCGTGCAACCAAAAGAAAAAATTAAACATCATAAATTGAACAATGAGTCAGCCTGAGCTCACTTTTTAAAAGAATGACAAAATTGACATTATTATCTATGACAGATTATGGGTAACTGAATTTTTTAGTCATCATGGAGTCTGCTCTGAAATTCTAATCAGTTATGCAGGACAAAAAGAATGATTTTTATTATTGGGATCAAGGTTTCAGTCAGGGCAGGCTGGCAGCCAACTTCTGAAACATCACCCACCAGCAGACCATACAAATGCCCAAAGGTTTTTAAGATACCTCACCATTAGCTGGCTGGACACCCAACTGACCTGAATGTGATGTCTCTAAAAGGACAATCCACTGAATTCTAGGTCTATGGGAACTTTTGTCCATAAAGTCAAGAGCATCAGCTCAGAGCTCATCAGCTCTGGTAATTATAACCCATTTGGATACAAAAAGATACAAGAACCAATGCATTGTAAGGCCTGTTCCAAGTCACGGCACTCTAAATACTGAACTTACATGTTATTTGCATGATTTTTACAAGGATCTACTATTCGTTGCCATTGTTTTTTGCAATCAGGAAAAAAAACTTTTCATGAAGTTGTCCTCGAAGAGCCTCAGACAACTGGCCTTTATTCAGTATTACACACGATACACAACACATTCAGCCTGACTGCAGTAATCAGGACTGACCAATCATTCCACTTCCACAGCTAATGATATTAAATCAATCATGTATTATGTATCAATTCGGGTGCAGCGCACTACTACACAACAAAACAAGTTGGCAATGCTGATAATAATCGTGAAAACACAGTGTCAGTTAAAGCTTTACCAAAACTGGCATTTCTCAGACACTTCTATCCACAAGAATATAAAAAGCACAAACACTCAGGCCAGACTAAACAAGTACCCTTCTGCCAGGCATTTCAGAATGTTCTAAGACTAAAGAATGTCACAGATTCTAGCCTTGGGATGGTAAATGTAGACAGATAACAATGGCAACCTTCATGAACGCACAGTTCACAGCCAGTCATCTAGGTGTAAACATCACATCGTGTATTAGAGATCAGCAACTAAACCCATTTGAGTAACAGTACATTTTTCCACAAGACCAAATGGACGGAGCTATAATCATGCCCATGACCATTTTAGTAAAAGTCATGTTCAGGGTCAGGCAAGAGGTTCATTGCTTGCGATTTGACTAAATATTTATTTATTAGGATTTTAATATCACATTTTACACACATCGGATACATTGATGACAAAACAAGTAATTTCTTACTATACAAAATTGATCAATTTAAAGTTTTGAAATACCAAATAACCTCAATGTGAGGTTCGAGACTCAAAGAGGAAACCAGAGCTCCCAAAGACACAAGAAAAGCAACTCCACTCCATAAAGAAATGAACTAAGCAGCTCAAGCTGGGAATCAAACCTAGGACCTTGCTGTAAAACAACAGTGATACCCAAATAAGCCTGCTCAAGATTTGTCTCAAGGTTTTTAATAGGACTGAATTCAGAGTTTACATGCATAAAATATATTTAGAGTAGGGTGGCACAGTGGCTTAGTAAATAGCTAACTTTGTCTCTAAAGTCCTGGGTTTGATTCCAGGATAAGGCGATCCAGGGCTTTCTGTGTGGTGTTTGCATGTTCTCCCAGTGTCTGCGTGGGTTTCCTCCCACAGCCCAGAAATTTGCAGTCAGCTAAATTAGTTATACTTAAAGTGCCCTGTGTAACTTTAAACTGAATTAAGCACTAGTAAAACTAAATGAATGGGTGAATAATGATTAGAGGGGTTGTTTTAAACTTGTACTGTACTTCGAATAATATTTCTGAACACATTTTTTATATGTTCATGTAGAGATGAACTCATTTCTAAAAATTCACTCTTTGCCATAAACAACCATGCTATTGCCAGTTAACCCCTTTTCCAGTGGCTAATATTTTTCTTTGGCTAGTGTGGTCAGTGTGTCTATTAGCCTTGTTTGTCTCATCAGCACCAGATGGCTGTCTGTTTTGTCTAACAAGATTAGGATTATCTGCAGATTTGACAGGCGACTAAAACTCAGCATTCACTGCACAGTATCTTAAATCTTACCACTTTAAAAACAGAGCTTCTTACAATCAGCAAAGCCTGTTTACATGCACTTTATAGTTGAGAAACAAAATAGCTGTGCAATGATAGTTTGATATTTCCATGTCTGTTGTAATGGAATGGTAACTACTTGCCAATACTAGAAGACACCTGTAATGGCATTAAGATAAATGGTGTTTTAAGACTGCACCAAAAATAAATTGTGTGTTCTTGTGCCATGTTACCCTGCAAAAGAGAGAATAAAAAAAGCCTGTTCAAAAACTCAGTGAGCTGCTACTACTACTAGCTAACTAAACAGATGCCTAAGTAGGCATTGAACTAATAAAATTTATAAGAAGATTAATTGTGCACACTACTTAGTGCTTGCAGAGATTATTTTTCATTTATAAGCATTCAATGGTAAGGATCATGGTGGGAGCCAAACCAATCTTAAAGCAATGCTAATACAAGGCAGATGAAAGCAGACTGGTGACCCTTTGGTAACCCTTGCTTTGCATGTAAACAAAAACAGCTCACCTGCTCTTCTGTTGTATGTGATATTTGCCTTAGACCATGCACTAGTCTCAAATAAGATTATATAAGTAAGTTAGACCCTAAGCTAACCCATAGTGTTTTCTTTCTACCATGGTTCATGCACCATGAGACACAAATGACACACAAATCAATGCCAACCGACAAATACAAAATACAAATACAAAAGAGCCTAATATCAGCACCATTTAAAAAAAACCAGACTGATCAAGCAGATCAATTACACAAACTGTACGTACCAGTCAGGGATGTTGTGTTAAAAATTTAAAACACTTTAATTAGAAATATAATAGTTATATACAAATTGCACAAATCAAATCAGAATGGCAAAAATGGAAAATGTACCATGAACCAATAGTAAGTGCAGAATATACATATATTTAAAAAAGAAAACAAAGCCCTTCAGAAAGTCTACTTGCATCATGGTATAGTGGCAAATGCATAATCCATGCTGTCTTGACCCTATTACTGGATTTATAGTCCTAAAGGTAAAAATGCTAACAAAACATTCCATAAGGAGGCTAAACTTCTAAATACTTATTGCTTAGTCACACAAGCTGTAATGTCCGAGCTCTGTCCATCATCATAACGATTCTCGTCTGGCACTGGTGTCGTGGGACCTGCTTGTCTTGGATACTTAGGACTAAAAGATGCTTCTGACTCAGCACCCTGCTGTCTCTCCAAACTCTCTTCAGCTTTCCTCCTTCGCACATGATGCAGGTGTTTCTTCGACTTCAAATGAGCTAGAAAGACAAAAGAATAGCATCTATGAAATATGGATTTATTTTACAATAAGACATTGTTCTCGTGCGGTCAGGGATGGACATTTTTTTTTATAAAAGGCCTTAAATTTCAAAATCAAATATTTATCTAGAGTGACTTTAACCTGACAAGAGAAGCTGTAGTGCACCAAAAGCCTCAATATTTACCAACAATTAAAGTGAAATACAACAAAAAGTTATCAGCATTTACTTTGTGATCAAATCAGTGTGATGTGACTGAATTTGATTTTATATGTTCAAATTCAGTCACGTCATTTGTCCAGGCTGGTCAATACCCAAGCCTAGCCACTAAGGATACACAAACCAGTGTCATGTAGGTGCCCCAAGCCTGGATAAATGAAACTGTTGCACCAAGACAGGGATCCAGTGGGGTTAAAAACATGCTGCCCCCCAATCCACCATAGAGGCTCGCAACAGGAGCAGCCTAAACAGGAGCAGCCATGTACATTAATGCTAAATTCTTTTTAACAAAGTAAGACTTAAGAAGTTCATGAACAAACTATCATACTTTACTATAAGGTTAAAGAATGTGATTGAGCGTGCAGCCACTGATGAGCCGAAATCACTTTGAAATCTTCTAACCATTTAATATATATGTGTGTGTATGTATGTATATATATATATATATATATATATATATAAAAATTTTTCCCCCCAAAAATATCCCCTGCACATAAAGTTGATACAAAAGTGTAGAAATACAAACATATATAACCAGCACCAATATTGTTTTCTTACCTTTCCACTCCAGGTCACCTATGATAACTTTATCACACAGTTCGCATATTTGGTGACTTCTCTTGTTTCGTGATCCTTCTGCGTGGATTGGCTTGATGGATGGCTGTTCTCCCTAAAAAAACAAATGAAAATGTATTTCAGATTTAACATGTCATTAGCTGTTACTACTTTAGCTTTTGATAGCTGCCACTACATTTCTTTGTTTTTATTCCAATTATTGTAAATATATAAATGAACTGTGTTTTTCTAGGTCACACCTGGGACACATCAATCCCTGGAGCTATACAATGAAGTCAGTGGTAATTACAAATCAAAGCTAGATAAGTGTACATAATACATGTAATTAAAATATCTAACAATTAATGCTTAAATGTAGTGTTTTTCTTATTCGTGTTGTATTTCCTCACCATTTAGTTTAACATGCTCCGGCCGATCTCATTTTATTTTGATTGAGAAGAAAAAGCAGAATCAGTAATCGAACCTTTTGTAAGGAGTCTAGGATTTCCAGAGATGGATTGAGAACCGTTTGCTCCCACTGCGACACATCTGTAACATCGAGGCCGTAGACAGGTGGAACGTTACTACTGGGTCCTAAGAGGAAAATATGGTCCGATTTAAAATAAAAATCATGAAAATGACAAAAATCATCAACGGAATTTGTCAGATTAAGCGAATAACATTACAGGAATATTAAAGGATTTGTTTCTGTACTTTAGGATTCGGTCTGAATAAGCGACTGGTCCGATTAACCGGATCCAAATGTACTTTACAAAAAATATAACATTGACATGGTTACAGCTATTTGTTGAGACAAGAAATGTTGAAAGTAAAGTCTAACTCCATTATCAATGAATTCATGTCCGTCTAATGAGCAGTTGCCAATGCATTGTGCTGAGAAAATCTTAATATTTCTTGAGCAATCCTATAGCAAGTCTATTAGCAACCGCTTAGTGAACACATAGGTTAAACTTCTGTGTCGCTCTGATGTAACCCAGAAAACTAATTTGTTACACCTCAGTGTCGGATGGAAGGTATTAATAATTTGACATCACTATGCAGAGCTGGCGGGCCATGAAATGAAACAGGGGTGGCATAAAGTGTCGGCACTATTGCAGTGCTGTGTGTAGCAAAATGCACTGCAGAGCAGAAAGCATCCTATACCTGCTGACTCGTAAGAGCTTTCTAATCTCCCTCTGCATTCTGACATAGTCAGCAGGCTCAGACTGGTCGAGCCTGGCTCTGCCTGAGCTTCTCAATAATGATTCACTCACAGACTGAGCAAGACAGCGGAAAAGCAGACAGACACACTTTAGCTATTTGCACTGGCAGGCAAAACGGAACAACATGAACAGACACATGCGTTTCTAATATTTTCAAATGCCCATTTGTTGAGGCACTGTGCTTAAGTCATAACATAGCAGAACTGGTGAGAAAGCTAAATGCCTGTAATGCCACACATGCCTTCAAGATTATGTTGTGCCAGGAAAAAAATAGACTGACCTTAGCATCGAAAATATAAACATACACGAGAGGGTGTGTTCAACATGACAAGGCAAAAACTAAAACCTCATGTGCATCTTTTTCTGAAAAGAGAATAAAGTGTCTTAAATAAAAAGATTTGTAGTACTTTTGATTTTGTTACTCAGTAATGATGATCTGAGTGGATATCAGCAGGCTTGTATGCAACTCAAAGGGGTGCGCTTATAAATCAACGCTGTTGCAAACACAAAGCATGAATGCACCCGACGTGACCCTGCAAAATTTTCTAACTACAAACGACACAGCCCACAAGCAAGAGTATTACGGCCATCAAAACAATGGTGTGCACGCTTGTAGTTAAAGTAGCCGCTCCATGCATATAGCGGCACCTTAGTGTTAACACTGTTTTATCTATGATCCAACATTTTAAAGCATCCATTGTTCAATATTGATCAGCTGAAATCTACAACCTCCTTTCTCACTCGTCGCAGAGATTGGATTAGAATTTATTATACTTTCAGCGCTGTGCTTTTTCACAGTGGAATTATTACTCTGCATTAAACCCATGCAATAAAACACATTTACACAGACTAGTGAAGGGGCAGCAGTGAGCACACATACATGCTGCAGTTGTTAGGAAACGCTAGCCATGGCACCCAAGGAGCAATAAAGGATTCAAGACCTTACTTAAAAGCACTCAGTCATGAACTCGATTCTCTGAACTTAAGCAGCAAGCTTTCGATTACAAGCCCAACTCTCTAGCAACTAGACTACAGCTGCTGTTAAAATGGAACTATCTGTGGCTTGTTCTTTGGAGTTGGATGGCAGAGATGATGTTTAGAGAATCACTTTTTCACTCGTGAAAGCATCCCCATAGGGAAAAATGAGAAAAATACATAAACTTCAATTTGCAATTATTTTGTAACACTTTTCTGTGGTATAATGTTTGCTGTCTAAAACAGACTTATATCGCACCTCGTATTTCATAAGCTATGAAAATTCTCATGAAAACTGCAGATTTGACAGACAATGGCTTATTTCACAAACGGTAAAACAATTTTCCTGCCTATAGATTAGGTAACAGTTTTGACAGCATAACGGTCACATATTTAAACCATTGCAAATGCAGGACGGTTCTTATAAAAGGTCTCCTGATTGTGTTCCAGCTCTGGAAGCAGAACTGTTAATCTGTTATCTAAAACAATGACTGGTTAATCTAGTGTACACTGCATTAATCAAACAGGAGTGTTACAGTAAATAATTCTGTCTTTAGTTCACAGGCCTTGTGCTGTCTCGCACAAGTGTCCATTATGCCCAGCTTTTCCACATGGGTGGCCAGCAATCAGAAATAAATCTGCTGATAAAATCAGATCTGGAATCCTGCTCAAAGACTAACGGCTAATAAAGAGAAACTACCCAGTAAAGTTTCACCACAGCCAAATCCTGCATTTTAGTCAAAGCTTAATTACTTCCTTCTTACTGATAAAAGAACGAGAAGCCTCGGGTCTGCCCTCTCGATGCCCACATCTCATCACATGGAGGCCTAGACGCATTCAAAGCGAGACTTAGAAAGTGTTTGTGTATTCAAATACCCTCAACGACTAAGGCATATTGTGATAGAAGGGAAATCCTATAATAAATTTTAAACCACTCACCCAAAACTACCTCTGGAGAATGTGTTTTATTGTGTGTGCATGTGTGTGTGTGTTGCAGCATGAGTACAGGGGATTTCACACATTCCAGAAGCACAAATTCCTGAATCTTTTCCCCCCTCATTACGTTTTAAATAGAAATGCTCGAGAGCCAGATGGAATTCGGGAGCTCAAATTCAGTTAGCACGACTAGCAAAATATTTATATGCAAACTTGTATGCAAATCTGGATAAATAATGGCAACTGATAAAAAAAACTTTTCTCGGGAAAGCATGTCTGAGCCTGTGCTTGTTTAATAGCCCATCGAGCAGTGTGTATATAGATTACACATTAATATGACATTAGTTACGAGCAATGTTTTCCCCTCACCCAAATCTTACTTATTGTGCCTCACATATTTAAATATCATATATTTACAACATGGCATATTTAAAAATATACGGAGAGACGATAGAATTAAGTCTCTGTGTCATAAGTTATGCTATGGCTTACTGCTTACATATAAAAATGTCTGCATTGTCGCCTTTGTAACCATTTTAATATCAGCAAAGAAGTTTGTTTGATTTTGTTGCCACTGATGCATCGCTGCCTTAATTTATCACATGAAGATGATCTTCCCCTTAAAGCTTCTCGGAGCAGTTTAAAAAGATGGAAATTATATGCCGACCAAATACTACCCCTCCTAACCTCTGTATTCTCAGCTGAAAAGTCAAAGTAGGATTTTGATTAGAGGATTTGATTTTTGATTTCTATGTTAGCTATATTGAAACTTGTATGAGCAACTGAGGAGCAAAGTGTAAACATAAATTCACAAGTTAAAAGCTTATTTTCAGGTGCTGAGCTACTACTCAAATGCACTAATTAATAAATGCAAAATAAAGGTACAAAATGCAGAATATATATAAAAAAAAAAAGCTGGTGGATATTTTGGCTGGATAGAGAACCACGATCAAATGTTCGTCAATCACTTACCTGAATTGTAGTGTTTGAAACAACACTTTCACATGAAAAGGTGCACCAAGATGTGAGTGCTCAAAGCGCACGACACACTAAATTACAGTACACTTACATAAGTGCACAGTTTGGGGCGCACCTAAAGACTTTTAATGGCACACAGACCGTCGATTTATGTGATCTAACTTTACAGTTTCAAAGCAAGCTAGAACACGAGAGTAATAACGTGTAATATTTCACAATAATTATTCTTTGTTTTAACAGTCTCTATAGAATGATTACCGGTGGTGCTTTTGATACATATTTTTCTCTTTCAATTGGTTTTAAAAACAGGTCAGGTACTTTGATCTATTTAAACAAGTACTCTCGACCCCTCCTGGCTCGTGCAGAGCACGTCTAACCATGTCCCGTGTTGCCGGCTGCCGCTCTTAATCACAGATTGGGTTTCTCTTTTCAGCCGGCGCTCTTTTTGTCTTCTTTTATGCACTTTAAAAAGCGAAGCAGCAGGTGGGCCTACACTAAAGCACCTGGCCTACCTGGGTCATGTGTGGAGTGGAGTATTACGCTTCTGTCTTTTCTACACCGGGCTTTTAACTTCTCCCCTCACTTCTATTATGGCTTTGACACGTTAAGATAAAACTGCGAGCAGGGCATGCCTTGGAGACGGCAGATGCCGGACGAGCTTTTGACTCCAAATCTCGGTGAAATCTAAGTAAAATAATCCTGTCAAACAGAAAAAAGAGGAGCCAACAAGGCTGCCTGACCACACAGCAACGATTAACCTCAAGGTACTGAGAGTGGTATAGCTTACAACTAAGTAGAATCACATCCACTGATCTCTTTGATGACACAAGAAGGCCATGCATACTGGATATTACAAAAAGTATTATTTAATCCATAGAGGTTAATAAAATATCGGCTCACACATAGCTTTGACTGATCTGGATAAGATTCAAACCCCTGAATTCAATGATCTGGACACATGATTGAAAACTTCTACATTTTTAGCGTTTAGCAGCAACATATTTTTGAACAGTTGTGTACTTAATACTTTCATATATAATTGTACATGTAAATACTACATTACATATGCGTGTTACGAGCTTTCGCTGAATTCAAGCCAACCGTTTGAGATGATAAAGTAGTGCACACAACAGAAATTCACAGTTAACAGCCGACAGACTTTAAGCAAGTGGATGTGGCGTGGGAGTGTGTATACACAGTATGGTGTTCAGAAGGTATGTTCTCTGGAGACTGCACAGGAGTGTGGCGTGTAATGAAACATACCGGTTGCAGTACCGCACCTGTCGTACACTCGGCTCAGATTTCCGCTCTTACTGACTCAAAGGTGAAACGCTGTTACTTAATGCTTACACAGCCTGCCCACGCCTAACACCCACCACACACACCTGACAATGCACGCACTCCTACACAAAACACACTACTTGCCAGATACATCCTCAGAGAAGTTTGTTTTGGTATGTTTGGTAAAGAAAGTTTGTGAGTCTATGTTTGAGCATACATGGTAAGGTTTGTGTGGTTAGACAGTGTGTGTATTTGTGGTAAAGTGCATGTGAACTTAAGTGAGCTTATATGTGTGCATGTGTTAGTTGTTAATGTGTTTGGGGAGGTAAGTTGTGAGTCTAACACACACCTTACCCAATACAAATGTGGCTGTGCCACTAGGCTTAGTATCAAAAATTTAAACTTTGTTGAATCAGTAATGACACGCACAGACACAAACCTTCCTTTCAAGAGCATACACAGACGATGGAATATGTAGGCCAGGCCTCATTCATCCCGAACAACACATAATACTATTACAAACACACCAAACAACTGCAAGAAGCAAGAAAAGCAATGGCAGTTTATAATCCTTTGCTGAACAGGATGATTTATACCAGGACCAAATCTTATGGTACACCCACCTACTCACAAACAGTCCAGTTTATCAAATACTACCTACAAGTAACATACAACTGCATGTAGCTCCTTTAAGATTTTAAACTTCTGCTCAACATCAATAGAAAGAGATGGTCAGAATCCACAGTAGACATTACCATTGTTTTCACAGTTTGTGCCCAATTACAAACTATTTATGTAATTACAATTTTAGGGTTTACATTTTGGATACACTTTGGTTACATTCATGATGACTGTTATGGTCATGGACAAGTTTGTCACCAATTCTGATGTATGTCTTTGGACTGAGGTTGGAGAACAACTCCGATAGGAAACTCAACAACAAACCAGAATGCTCAGTTCGCTGGGAATCGAACCCTGATGAGTGTTACATGCCAAGTCCATCATTTAAACGATGTTCCAAAGCTGGAGCTAACTGCTAAATGTATGTGCTTGTTTTCTGCTTGGTAATCTGCAATCCGATTGTTCACAGTTAAACAAGCTTTATATTACAATGTCACTCTCTCTATTTTACCCTTCAGTCGACTTCGACCCTGGGTTACTCTGTTACTCCGCTACCGATCCCCAGAGTATCTCGGCAATTACATTTTACGGGGTAGGTTGCCAGGTCTTTCCCCAACCCTGTATC
>JAOUQU010139557.1:0-15121 GCA_028566735.1 Ammoglanis amapaensis | reverse complement strand
TATATATATGTGTGTGTGTGTGTGTGTGTGTGTGTGTGTGTGTGTGTGTGTATGAACACATACATACACGCACAGTGTGTTTCACAGTGACTGTAGGGGTTGCACGTTGACATATACTGTATTAATTTCTGAGAGTCTTATGACATGTGTGTTATATTTCATTAGCATTTGCAGCTCTAACAGTGTTTAGATAGAAACTGTGTTTCATTCTGTTTTGATGGCCTTGTACCATCGACCTGGCAGTAGTGGCTTAGACAGAGGTTGGCCTGGATCAGTTTCAGAAACAAATGCTCATAATTTTGCAACAAACATTCCGAATGTAAAAACTGGCATAACTTTTTCAGTGGCATAATGGTTCAGCGGTATTCCAGGAATAAAATGCAAAAGTAGTAATGGTTCAGTAATGGCACAGTAATGGCACAGTAATGGTTCAGTAATTGTACCTCCTGCTGATTCAGTTGAAGCAAACTTTAGTCAAACTAGGGAATAATGTTGCCTATAATCAAGCAGCTTAACTAAAGTGTGGAAATCAGACCTGAGTCTGAGTGAAATGTAATCAATACTGACTGAGCTTTACTGGTAAAAAAAAAAAGTCCTGCTAGATAAAGTTAGTTGGGACCCCAGACTCAGTTTCATTAAGGGCTTTGATCTTACATCCATTAACCATAGCGGACTTCACAGCACTGTTATATTTCCTTGTACAGGAATATACAGGCACATCTGGTGCACTTAATGTAAATTAGAACGTCATTAGTGATAGAACTACAGTTTTATGTTCTTTATATCGTGTTTAGAAATGTTATCCTAGATGTTTGGTTAAATTCTTGTTTTACACCAATCATGGAAAATGAATTACACACAAACAAGCTTGACATGGTTTTTTTTTTTTTTTTTTTTTTAAGATTTGGCATCATGACAGTTGAATAATTTACTCTCAGTTTTAGATGCCTGTGTAAAGGATTCTGGGTTTAATGTTTATGTGCTCAATGGTGGTTGACTTTTACATTTCTGTCCAACACTATAGTAACACGCTGTGTCGATTTAGGGTCTGTAATTAAAACTCTTTCTCTTTCTTCCCTTCAGAAAACGTTCAGCTGAAACTCAAGAGAAAACAATTACCGAGATCTTCTGACTACAAATGTAACGATATGATTCATGATGCTTGATCCACGATAGGATTTCCTCTGATCAAATTATAATATTAACTAATAAATCAAAGATTCCCTTTATTAATATAATATTATAAATAATAATAAAGTATTGGTATAAAGTGTTAAGGTCTTTGAGACGAGACCAGTGTTCCCGGTAGAACAAACTCATGATATTGCTGTCATTATGGGGCCAGACAAAGCTTAGTGGTTAGGGTACAGAATTAGTAATGTAAAAGATGCCAAAACCTCAAACCTAACCAAATGCTAGTGCCTTTGGGCCCTTGAGCAAGGCCCTTTACACTCAATTGCTCAGCTGCAATGCAATTGTTAGTCACTTTGCATATCGTTACTCATGTTTTTAGTAGAGATTTGGCGATCTGCAAAGTTAGACGCATGTACACTCTACCTGAAAGATTTATTTAGAGACAGTGTGTAATAGCTTGCGACATATAAAGTCAGAGGTTACTGTACAGGTTTGGAGGCTTGGAGGTAATTTAGCTGATTAGGAACGTCAATATTTATTTGTTTTCTTTTGTTCAGCCATCGTGCTGTTATTCTGTTTCCTTTTATCATTGGTCTTCCGAGACAGTTTGCAGTGGCTGTAGGGCAACTCACCTGCGGTCTGTGCTGTTGTTGATTTTTTTTTCAGATTGCTTCTGTGGAATAGCACCGTTTTACCGCTACAGTCCCAGATCTCGGCGTTCCGGAGTTTAAGGTTGTGTTTCCAGTGATCTCTGACCACTAGGCCACTTACTTCGTGCATGTCATTTATTTGCTTCTCTTTTTGAAGAGACAATCGTAACCATCTGGTATGAATTTAAACAATCAATGACTTTTATTTCAACATTTTTATTTAAAATTCTAATATTTTTTGTGTTAAAACTTGAAAAACTTGACCTAAAAAAGTGATTCTCAAAAGAATTACAGATATGAATCAAATCCCAGTGTGTATTGATTTGTATTTATTTTTATTGGTTGTTTTTATTATTACAAAAACTCATTGTGTTATGGATTAATTACATCCCTACTTCTGACTCTAAGGTACTTCCTTTCACAGCTCTGTGATATGTAATATTCAGTGATACGGTGAGTTAGGATAAGTAACTACTAAAGTAACTACTCTTAGTAACTCTTAGGCATAGGAACTCGAACAGAAAATACAGTTTAATTTGATTAGCTCCACGCCGTCAGTCCTACAAAGATACTTGACGAGGGTGAGTTAAATGGAGAGAGGGACTTTTCGAGCGTGTTGACAGTTTGATGGTATCGCGGCAGTGTTTTATTTTCGGTGAAACAGTCCTTCTGATCAAACAAGCTGTAAATTCAATATGCAGTTTTGTTTTCTTCCATAAAAGGACATGCTATCTCGACACTTCTTATCACACAGGCTCTTATGCGCCTATAAAGTTGACAGTGAAAAATTATTTTAAATATACTTGGTTGATTTCTGCAAGTGTTCATTTTCTTTTATAAAGCCGTTCTGAGTGCATACAGCAGCTTATTTTTTATGTGCTTAGATAAACAGTGTTTGGTTGAATGCATTAAAAAGTGGAACGGTGGTCTCTGGACGAAGTTATGAAGAGAATTCAAACTATGACTCCTATATACACCTATACACCTAACTATACACCAACCAGGCATGACGACCTGACAGAATAAGTCCTGACAGATGACATGATTAACAGTTTGAGTGTTGGTTTCCTCTAGGTACTCTGGGTTCCTTTCCTTCTACAGACATGCAGTTGTGTTAATGGTTGATTGGATATACTGAAATTGTCCTTGTGAGTGTGTGTGTGTGTGTGTGTGTGTGTGTGTGTGTGTGTGTGTGTGTGTGTGTGTGTATGTGTGCAGCCATGTTTTTTTGTGGGTACCAAATGGCCCAACAAGTGTAGTAAAATCAGACAAGCAGTGTTTTGTGGGAATCAGTAGGCTGGTTGTTAGTCGTGGCCTCCTTTGGTCACTAACAGTAATAATGTGTCTACTGTTATTAGTGTGTGTGTGTGTGTGTGTGTGTGTGTTTCTCTCTGTGTGTTTAGTGTATTCACCCTAGGTGTGTCCCACCGTGTCCCTAAATAGGCTCGAGCAGCGGTACATGTAGATAAAGGATGAATGTAAGTAAAATAAATTTGGTAAAATGAAGTAAAAGTACAGAAGTACAAAGGTGTATAAAAGTATAGAACTTTAAATTATATTTCAAGATATAATAAGGTATAAGTCATTTTAGAATGAAACCATTTAAAATAAGTTAAAATATGTTTTGTGAATAGGATATATCTTCTTATATCCACTGTTTTGTCTCAAACTAAAACAACTTCCTTTTATAAATGTGCAACTTCTAAAAGTTAAGGACCGATTTAAGGGCCCAACAGTGGAGACCTGGTGGTGATGGTTGAGCCAGAAATCCTCTGATTACTAGTCCAGTAATTTAACCAACGGAGCTAAAGACTCTGAAGTTAAAGTGCACAATATAAAGATAAAATAAACCAACAAAGGCATTTATTTAGTGAAACTAAATAATATTTAGTGACAGAATTACTGAAATAAATGACAGACTTACAGATACCCCCAAAAAGGGACTTCAGAACATTTACCTAATTATTTACCACCTCTGAAGATGCTTCACAATTCCAATGGAAATAAAACATTTATAAAGAATAATAAAATAAAACGAGTAGTCATTTTATCTTATGGTTGGTACGATGGTGCATCACTGTAGTGCACTTTCATTCCAGACAGAACTATTGGACTGTAAACCAGGTCTTCACACATTCCTGGCAAAGCGAGATAACACACCTTGTGGAGAAGTACAGACACCCAGCACCAGGCTAAAAATAGGTCCTATCGACAAGCCTCATTCTAGCAAGGAGCTGCTGCATTACCTCCCATCACAGCAGATGTGCCGAGAGTCAAGCTGCTCTCTTTTCCTGCCCTTTTTCCCTTATTAAAGCTCCTCAACCTTCGTCTTCATTTTCTTCTGCGCTTGCTTCCTTGAATTCGCTCTTCGTTGCGGTCCGTGGCCACTCGGCGGTAAAATCATCAGATAAAACGCAGCAGCGTGGACCATGGCCTGAGTATACTCACCAAGTACTCACACTGCATCGCTCAGCTTTCCGAAAGGACAGATGGGCTAATTGGTTACAGTCGGTCTGATCACGAGGCGTGATTAAAAAATGTAGCCGTGAGCACTACACCTGGCACACGTTGTGTCACATCAACCTGAAATTCATTACTGCCTCGTTTTAGCCTCAACAACAAGTATTTTCTGCTGAACATGGAGGATCAGTCCCCCCCCCCCCCCTTTCGATAGATACAGAGTCCATATTCCGCTGTATAACTGTAGTTTAATAAGAAATAAGCAAGCTGGCATTAGCACCTATATAGAACGTCCTCGAACGGACGAGACGTATCGGTGTCTGTAGCCGGGTTTCCATGCAAACGATTCACAAGTGTGATACACATTTACGAAATAAAGGCAGAAAAGCTGCAAAAATTGTGGCGTTTCTATCAGCTAAAGTTATATAATCAAACCTTTACATCACATGTCAACAGGGTGCAAATAACCGTGCAAAAATAATTGAGCGATTTAATTTCTTTTATTACTGTTTTGCTTTGGAACGCGAGCCGACTCAGAGGAATCAACTCATTCAGAGGAACCGATTCATTTTACTGACTCACTCATATTATAGTGACCCGGTTCTGTAAACTGATCAAACTAATGAAAAATACAAGCACTGGTACAAACGTGTCTGCAGGGGGAGCCGTGATCACCGAGTTCTGTACGAAGCGTCATGATCAGGTCGTCTCCCGGTGTACCCGTTCCAAAAAATACGAGCGAGATGAACAGACAGTCCGGTCAAGAATTTCTGGACCTTTTTTTGTTTTGGGGCAGCAGCACTCAAACATCGCACCCTTCCCTGGATGGATGAATGGATGGATGGATTGATAGATACATCAAACGTATCGTTGGGCGCTGTGTGAGACGGCTGCCTCTCCAGTAGTTCCATAGTGTTAGTACTTTTTTAGCTTTCTTTCTCTCTTATTTCCTCAATTTTCCTGAGGGAACCACCCAAAGGGATCAATAAAGTTATATCTGTATAGATTGGATGGATGCCTGTCTCTACTTGTCATTGTCTACGATTTACACTGGACAGTATTAATCAACACTGACACAGGGAGAATATGCAAACCTCACACAGAAAGGACCCTAGACCCTTTGTGCTGTGAGGCAGCAACACTTTCCATCACACCACTTCTGCTCCAGTGTGCAATTGTGCTACAATATGAAATATTAACTAAATAAATGTCCAACGTCCATCTCAGCTCATTAATACATACACACACATCCAGCTGTTCATTACAATCGTGTTCTTTTTCTTTCTATTATATTTATCACTATTGCATAAATGTCAACGGAAAAAACACTAGACTGCTGTTTGACAGAAAATGGAGAGAAATTGAATTTGAACACCTGTTAGTGTCATAGAAATATATTTTCCTTTTATATTGTGAAATGAAAGCGAATCTGAAGCCAGCGAATGTTTCGAAATGTGTGTTCCTTGCCTGATGTTAAATTGAGGTGAAATGATGCCCTTAAATTGTTCTATTTTTACTATTATTTGATTTTTCTCTCTCTCAACACTGCAGGTAAAATACGAGCGTATGTGTGCACACTATGATGGATGTATTTAATGATTTATACATGTATTGTCACCTTTATTCTTATGTATTTAAACTTAAAACGTGACCGGCAAGGTGGCTTGGTGGGTAGCACTGTCACCTCACGATAACAAGGCCCTGGTTTCCATTCTGGTGAATCCTTTCTGTATAGAGTTTGCATGTTCTCCCAGAGTGGGTTTCCTCTGGTAGATCGAGTTTTCTCCTATGTTGTGCAGTCAGGTTAATTGAAGACACTCTTGCCCACGTTGGACTCTTGAGCAAGGCTTTTAACCCTTGATTGCGCAAAAATTGGTGCATCTTTGTAATTGTAAGTTGTTTAAAGGCATATAAAAATGCAAATGTGCAAATGTTGGTATTGGCTCAGCAGTATCAAACACATACAAATAGTATTGAGCCAGCCCTATTGTATAAATATTTAAACCGAGATTCGCTGAGTGTTTTGGAGAATTGTCAGGGTATTTTGGACCCCCTCCTTTCTCAGGTAGAGAAATGCATGAAAACTCGAGCCAGCCTCCGGGCTTCACCTTCTCATCTGTTTTATAATTCTCACAAAATTGCTTTGTGGACACAAAGGCTTCAGAATGGATGACACTCTTCTTTCATGGTACAAATCCTGAAATAGGAATTAGATATCTTTTCTGTATTTTTTTTTTGTGGCCGCAATCTGCTCAGCTGTTCTTCTTGATAGCTTTTAAAAGGGGACATTTGGGACATGACTTTTGTCAGCTGTTGGCAGAATAGGATCCGGTATATATATTTTTTGCTTTAGTTTTATTCTCAGCATCAAATCAAGATGAAATTAACTAAATTACTATATTTTGCTTCTAGAATTTGCTTCTGTGTATATATGACAACTGAATAGCTATGAATAGCCATTAGCTAGTGTTCTGAGGGGTGGCACGGTGGGTGAGGGGTTCAGCACTGTCGCCTCACAGCAAGTAGTCCCGGGTTTTATCCCCGGGTCGGGCTGGGGACTTTCTGTGCGGCGTTTGCATGTTCTCCCCGTGTCAGTGTGGGTTTCCTCCGGGTACTCCGGTTTCCTCCAACAGTGCAAAAACATGCACCAGGTTGATCCGAAATGTGTAAATTGTCCAGTAGTCACACACAAGATCCCTGTAGAGATACAGGGTTGGGGAAATATCTGGCAACCTACCCAGTAAAAATGTAATTGCCGAAATACTCTGGGGATCGGTAACGGTCCACAGAGTAACCCAGGGTCGAATTCGACTGAAGGGTAAAATAAATAGATAGGAACCGTTAACGGAAAAAAAAAGTCATTTTGTCTGTAAGACTATTCTTTAAGTGAGAGTTTTGGGGGAGAGTTTTGACCGGAAAATGTGTTTCATGTAACCGGACAACGAGCTTTAATGAACTTTCCTCAGAAAACAGGATTTTAATTTCATCATACAACGCGCACGCGCGGGTTTCCGGAAAATGGGCGTGGCTGCGTTACATACCCGGAGATAAAAGGCAGTCGAGAAGAACCGTTAAGCGGATTCACGAGAACTGCCGCGAGATTTTCCGTTACTCAGGAAGCTCCGCGGTCCTCCTGCCCTCCCCGGTCGGTTCTCACTTCTTAGTCGGGAAAGTTCTGCGTTCCTGGCCGGTTCTGAAGCGGCGCCTTAGACTCGAGAACTTTGAGTCGTTTGTTTTAAGCGTTTTATTAGCGAAAATGACCAAACCGAGTAGTTTGTGCGCTCCGTTACTGTTGTTTGTTGTGTGGCGGGCGGCGAAGTTGGCGGAAGCCTGCAGCTGCTCCCCGGTTCATCCTCAACAAGCTTACTGCAACGCTGATGTCGGTAAGACGAGATTCTGCACTAATGTTGGTCGGAATGTTTTGCTGTGCTGTTCACGAGCAGTGTGAGCACTTTTTCCAGAAGCTTCGTGAAAATGATAAAGCGAGCATCACATAAAGCGCTCTCTCTCTCTCTCTCTCTCTCTCTCTCTCTCTCTCTCTCTGAGTTCAGTACTGAAGGATGAATTATATTTACTTGTGTACACGACACTTAACACTCCTGCAATAATATACAATATTGTACGGTTGTTTTTGTTTACATTTTTTGTTTGTTTGTTGTTACTTGTGTATTGTTGTTTGTTGTTGCTTTTGTATTGTTTCACTACAGTATTCACTACTAACATTCATGGACACTTTTGTATCTCCAAATACACCTCACAACTGTATGGGTTCGATCCCCAGATCATATGGTCCTGGTCCTTTTTATGTGTGTAGAGTTTGCATGTTCTCCCAGTCTCTCCACTATAGGGTTTATCACTTTTATTTAGAATTTAGATTTTTTTTTCACAACTGTCTGCGCAAGCAAACACACATTTGCATACACTAGAGGGCAGCAGTGAGCACACATGCTCAGCCCTAGCCACTGCTCCCGGGGAGCAGTTCGAGGTTCAGTTGAGCCTTGCTCAAGGGCACTTCAGTCGTGACTCGTCGACTCTCAGAAAACGAACCGGAAACCTTCAGATCGCAAACACAGTTCTCTACGCACCAGGCCACTGCTGCCTCCGGGTGCTTCTGGTTCTTTCCACAGTCCGAAAACTGAGCTGAATTGAATATGTAATATTGATATCTTGCCATATGGTTAAAATCGATGACGAGCTGCTGAGGCGACTCCTAAAGTCTGATTTATACTTCTGCATCTGTTCTATGCAAGACAATATTGGTTGTGGTCATTTGCACCGCAAAGTAATTCTGCCACAACCCCAGGGGCTGTCGAGGTTTTGAGGGTCATGTTGGTGTTTACCCTATATTTTTGGGGTCTTGGCTGATATTTAACAACAAAATCTCAAGGCACCGCTTTAAGCAGTGACCAACTATCTTCAAGTGTGTGCACTCCATAATCTTGATGGCTATAGTGCCCCCCCTGTGTTGTTTTGACGCATAGCTCACGCTCTGCATGACATCTGCATAAGGTAAAAAAGGAGTTCATGTCTTTGGACTGGAAACTGGAGCACCTGAATAAAACCTATGCACATACTCTGCAAGAACATGCTCCACATAGAAAGAACTGTGGATTGAACCAGGATCTTATTCCTGTGAGGTTTCAGGGCTACCTATTTCTCCACCAAGAGTCATAAGTGAACAATTTTTATTACATTATTAATTTCCACTTATTTTATTACCATGGTATAATGGTACGCTTATGTGTAATGATAACACATTATGAAATTTTGCCAGTCAAGTCTAATCTTTTGTCGTTTAGGTTTTACTTTCCTCACCCAGATCCTCACGCAGGCTAGTTGTGCTTGTTTGGATGTCTAACCAGGTGAATAGCATCATGGTGCTAACAAAATCCTACTAATTAACATTTTTATTTTGCTCGGAGTTAACTGGCGATTAAATCCATCTTGGTTTTAATGTTTAATGTTTGCGTCTAGCGCAACTCGAGTAAGCAAATAACCACCATTTACTTTTTGTTCATTAAATCACCAAAGCAGAATTAGACCAGGAGTCTCCAGATGTTTGTACAAGGCAGTATGACCACATCAAAGATCCGCATTTCTTTCTGTCGCAATGTCGACCGCAGTGGTCTGATCTCGGTAGGGTGCTTCTGACCTTTTTTTCCACGGTTATAAAGATGTAACTACACCCGAAATGTAACCAGCCACATGTGAACCATACCGTGACACAGCTTCAAGTGATCACTGTTGTTTCCAGCATCCTGCTCATGGAAAGGCAGTCGTCATTGTCTTCCAGCCAGACTCGTTTGATTAACATTCCAAACATAGAAGCTTTCCTGCATTCCAGCAGAACCTCCACCTGACCACCTAACCATGCCATGTCATTCGGTTTTCCCGTTTTAGCTTTGAAAATCAGTGTACAGTTATGGGATTGGATTTAATGGTCTGCCACAGCTTCGAGTTACCATGCGCCTCCCCGTTTCCCCCGTGAGTCTTGTTGGGTTTAGTCACGGTGACTGCACTTTTTTGTGTGGTGCTATTTTAGCTTAAATCTGCCTTTTTATGGTCACAAATGCATTGAGACAAATTGTCTAGTGGGTAGAGATTTGGTACAGTGTATTTTAGCGGGTAGAGCTTTGTGCTATCGACAAGAAGATTGGGGGTTGAAATCCAGGCTCTGTTACATGTTGGGTTCTTGTGCTAGACCCTTAACCCGGTATGCTTCAGGGGTACTGTACGATGGCTGACCCTAACTTCCAAAACATCTAGATATGCAAACAAAGAATTTAGTTGTTCTGCAAATATCATCTGGATATGCAAAAAAAAGAATTTAGTTGTTCTGTACACCTGTATATGTGTTTATGATAAATAAAGGTGTTTTATTCTAATTGATATGTAGCATAGAATAAACATGATATTTAATCTAATACAAATTTTAAACTCTGAATAGTTTAACTATTTTGCAGTTTAATTTTGTCACAGGTTCAGGTCTTTTCTATGTTTGTTGTTTGTATGTTTTTCCCCATTGCCGTGTGGGTCTACTCAGTTTCCTACCACGGTCTGAAAACATGCATTTACAGAGCTAGGTCGCTCCTGGGTGTGTTTGATGTAGCCTTGTGAGTTGACGAATCTTGTGTAATAAGTTGCTTAACGTTTTCCTGTCACGAAACATAAAAAAGCACCAAACACGATGATAAAAGCTTACAACCATACATTTTTGATTGGAACGCAAAACAAAAGCATGGCCAAAATTCAAGATTCTATCCGAATCAATTCACTTGGCCGAAACTTTTGAATCAGTGATGAACACAAAACATGAATAGTGTTTGGTAAAATTTGCTTCAGAAACTAGAATAGATGATTTTTTAGATAAAACATGAGCAAATTTTTTTTTAAATAGTCTAAGGATTCTTTATCAAGCTAATAAGGTGTAGGTGTGTCTCTGCACACGTACATATGCACTGTAATTTAGTGAGCGCTTACTTCTGAGTGCACACTTTCATGGAAAAGTGTTCTCTCATAGAACACTACACTTCTGCCAGTATGTGTTTATATAATTTTATTTACTTTTTGCTTGACGTATGTCCGTGTGCTTTCGTTTCACATTATGTTCCAACAATATTTTCACAACAGTACACACATTGTGACCAAACACATCTAGAGCATGCTCACAATCTGCAAACAGAGCTCGTTTATGGACTTGACTTGTTTTAACAGTCGTGCTTTTGTTACCGGACCCTGTGTGGTATGTTTGGGCATGTATTCAAAAGCACTTTTTAAAGCCTGGGTGTGCTCCGGTCTGCCTGCTAATGAAGGACTGGGATTTCCTAAAAGTCAGTGTAGGTTTTCTGCTCTGTGTGCAAAATGGATCTGCCTTCGAGACCTCATACAGAATAATCTGGTTGGTCATGTTTGAGGTTTAAGCACTATAATTGGAAAGGAAAACCGTATGAATTCAACAGCTGGGATAAATCAGGAGGGTGTTTGTGTGTTATTGGGGTTTTTTTTATTCACCTCTACCATTTTTTAATAGCATAGGGAAAGTCCTGTCGAATTCGCATTTCTGTAAACATTTCTCCAAGAATCTGGGATTTATAGATTTGTTTTCATCTTAATAAAGGCTGAAACATTTCAAATATTCTCTCTGATTAACGTTGTGTTTATTCTGTTTTTATAGTATAATAAATGTGCGTTACACTGAATGTTCCTGCTTCTAGAAAATACCGAACCAAATTTGGAACGGAACGAACCAGCTAAAAAGAGGCGCTTTTCATCTGAATTCCTTTTCCAACATTGCAGCCTTGTATACGTACATCTGCGACTCTAAACCCGGACCACTAAAGAGTGTAGTAGATGTGTGTGTGGCCCAGAGAAGAGCGCCTCTGTGCTCAAAGAGTGGGGTTGGGTTAGGTAGGGGATGTATGGCCAGTGTGTTCTAAGGACAGAGAGGCGACTGAAGGCTATCGGAATTCCGCAGAGGATGTGAGCAAATGTGATGTGAGCAAAGCTGATCAAACATTTCCTCTAACAGGCCAAAAATAAGGTTGCGATTCCAAAACACGTCGGCCCATATCTGGTGTGCGACTTTTACCGGCGCAAGTGTAAGTGAGTAAAAGTCTTTGTGTGCAACAGGCTGATTTCGTACATACCGGTCACTCCTTGCAGCTTTGTTTAGTCAGCAAAACTGTGAGATCAGCATGCTGGGAAAATCGAGCAGCATGCTGGGGTGAGCATACCGGCCAACATTTTTAAGCTTAAGGCTCATCCATCGTCATCTATATGGCCGCTTATCAAATACTCGTGCTTCGCTGCACGTGCAGTTTGGAAGATGTGAATGATAAAGACATCGTGTTCCTGAACTCTCCTCAGCACTGTGAGAGGAATGTGGGGTGGGGACTGGGTTCAAATCGATGTCATCCTCTAATTTTCTAACTGCGTGTCGAATCGAGGCAGAACACAAGGGAGCGCACTGTCGCCATCGAAACAATGGAGTGGGCAAGTTAGTTCAATATCGATCAGATAAACAACGACGACCTTTCTCGCTCAGCTGCAATAAAGGGCAAAACCCTCAGAAATGCACCGCCATCTGGCGCCGTGGCATTGAATTACTACGCGGTTCATATGCCATGAGTCAACGCCTAGCTTAAGCATAATCCTTTCTTATTTAGCATCCAGTATCTGTGTAACTTGGTCTATCTCATCTTAGGAAATATCCACCACATGCACAATAATGCATAAAAATCATTTTATACTTACTGTAATACACAGTTATGTAATTGTTTTACATTCTGGTAATATTTACATCGCCAGTTGTGGCCAATTGTTAAATGTAGGGCTGACGGCAAATAATCGATTAATCGTTGGTCGACCCAATAAATTACTAGTCGACCAAATTCCATTGGTCGATTGGTCGCAGGAAAAAAAAGCTGCGTCTCGTCAAAGGGCTTCTGGGACTTTTAATTTCAACGGCGTGTCAAAGGAAGACGTGACACGAATTTTAGCGTTGGTGATTTGTTTGACAAGGACAGAAGGCATTCTGGCCATGTCTGGAAGGAGCTCTAAAATATAGGATCATTTTGAAAAGTATAAAGACCCAAAGAGGGTAACTTACCGAATTTGCAGGAAAACATTCGCCTATCATTCGTCCATCACGAACATGCCGAGCTACCCGATGCCTATCTGAAGTTTGAATGCAATAAATAATTAGGTACATTTTGTTTTGTCGCTTGTATTGGTAAGGTTAAACGATCCAGCTCAATGTTTTACGGTCACTTCCGGTGTTGTGCCGAAATCCGACTCCCCAGCAGAATCCTACTCGCTACTTGCCTACCAAATTCTACTCCCCTATATCTCCCCTTCTGTTTGCATCTCGAATAAAATGCATTTCAGGACACATTCTACAGACCAAGATAAGCCAACAAAATAAAAGAGATGTTACTGAGACATTCTATCCTAGAGATGAGGGGGAGTAGAATTTCAGCAGGACTCCCCGGCAGAATTCTACTCCCTTCGCGTGCCTGCGCGTCAATAAAGCAAACAGACACAAAATTTGACACTCACATTTGGCTTCATGTCATCTGATGCTTGCTATGAATGATAATTGAAAATTATGAGTGATTATAAAAATAAACTAATTTGCGAGTGTTAGATGTACGATCGGTTTGCTTTAGTTGCGTGTGTGCACGCGAAGGGAGTAGAATTCTGCCAAGGAGTCGGAATTTGGCACAACACCGGTGTGAGTGGTAAATGCGCATAGATGCGGCAGCCCGGCATTAAAGATAAAACTTCACAAATATGTATCCCCGAAACAGAAGGGGAGACATATGGGAAAGTAGAATTCTGGTAGGCAAGTAGGGAGTAGGATTCTGCTGGGGAGTCGGATTTCGGGACCGTAAAACAGTGAGCTGGATCATGGGATTTTTTTTTTTCGATTAGTCGAAGTAAATGACAGCCACTGGTCGACCAACATACAGTACACACACACACACACAAAGTCTACATAAAGTTTTTGCCATGTTGTTCAATGTTAGCATGTTAACCGTGTTAACTTTTTATATCGCAAATTTTCGCATATAAATCAACCTTTAACACAGACAGTAACACCCATTAATCATCTCCAATAAACTTCAACTCTATCAGTATCAATCTAATATGTATGATGACATATTAAAGTTTCACCTGCAAGTTTAACTGCACATCAAGCAAATTGTTCTCTGCTTGTTTTTGCTCGTTTCTTTTTTGGTTTGGACAAAATTGATTGAGCTGTTCACACGTTATACACAATATATAAAAAAAGAATGAATACCCCAAGTCATCGCACGCTGATGACTAATTGGTGGTATTTGTTAGTAATAGTAAAATGTAATTAACTTAATAATAAATAATTCTTACTAAATTCCAATGTTTGAAGAATTTAAGTAGGTGGCTGAAACACCTAAACTACCAATCATGGAGTGTACAACTTGAATTATAAATTCATTTATTATTTTTCAATGATATCTATACAATAAGTTTATTGTTAATAAATCATTGTTTTGCAGAAAATCAAGATAGCTGCTTTACGTATGTACACCTGCTGTGTTGAAAGAATCAATTATGATGAGTTCTTTGAAAGTAAGTATAGTTTATTACATTTGTGATTACTATTATGTTATTGATATAAAGATTGTGATGTTTGGTTCAAAGAGGTTCAAATATTTTCTAAGTAAAAAAAATCGTAATGATAAAATAAATCTGCAGCATTGTGTTTTCATTGCAAAAGGAAAACAATCAGTTTTAAAAGCTGGTAGAGGTTCTTAAACTAAAACTTTGAAGTAAAAAACTAATTTCTCTCTGTGTTTTTTATTTTGTCAGCATCACTTTAAATCGGTTCACTTTTATTTAGTTTTAAAAATGTTTACTAAATTCCTTCTCTTATATAGAGTGTTCCCTCCCTGACACACTTAACTCCTGGTTTTTGGTGGCGCAGCTGCATGTCTGGTAAGTGAGTTGGTACTGCTGCAGATTTCTATTTGTATAGCAATACATGCCTTACATGTAATGGAATGTTTCTATAAAATGGTCACTTCTTGACTAAATTGGTCATTTTAATCTTAATGGACACAGTGTACAAGTACTTCTTTTTGTTGTCCAGTTTTCTGTCATATTTATTTTCATTACATTATATTTTTTATTACTACATTATGCGTAATTTATTATTATTAGTTAAAGTTGTAAGAAATGGTAGGGTTGCTGGAACCTTAAATATTGATCACTCTAAAGCAGGGGTCACCAACCTTTTTAAAGCTGAGGGGTACTTTTGGAGTACCAACTAATGCGAAGGGTGACCAGTTTGATACACACTTGTGACGTCACAATAATAATTATATAATTAATTATAA
>JAOUQU010139344.1:0-15129 GCA_028566735.1 Ammoglanis amapaensis | reverse complement strand
TATATATATATATATATATATAGAGAGAGAGAGAGAGAGAGAGAGAGAGAGAGAGAGAGAGAGAGAGAGAGAGAGAGGAAAAAAGAATCGCTTACTTGCCTTGACTCACATATGATTTCAAGTCACATCCCATTCTTAATCCATAGGGTTCCATATGACCTGGTCCACCATTTTCAGCTAGAACAGCTACGACTCTTCTGAGAAAGCTGTCGACAAGGTTCAGGAGTGTGTTTATGGATATTCTGGATCATTTTCCAGAAGTGCATTTGTGAGGTCACATACTGATGTCGGATGAGAAGTCATGACTCTCAGTCTCTGTTCTAATTCATCCCAAAGGTGTTTCTATCAGGTTGAGCTCAGGAGTCCACACCAGACTCCACCATCCATGTGGTTATGAAGCTTGCCCATCACTTCGTGGCTGAATTGCTGTAATTTCCAAACAGTTTCATTTTCTTATAATATAACTGACAGCTCATTGGAATTTTTAGGAGCAAGGACATTTCATGACTGGATTTGTCGCACAGGTGGAATCCTATCACAGTTCCATGCTGGAATTCACTGAGCTCCTGAGAGGGACCAGTTCTTGCACAAATGTTGGTTTGTCTGCATGCCGAGATGCTTTATTTTATACACCTGTGGCCATGGAAGTGATTGGAACACCTGATTCTGATCATTTGGATGGGTGAGCAACGCCTCCAGCTTCATTCAGTCTTAATGATCGATGCTAGGAAATAGTGTTGCTGGTTATTTTAAGGTATAACACTCATCTTTACCTTATACTCTACAGTTTTAAAACTGAGAAACCTGTTCATGTGGACTCTGCATTGTCATTCATGTATCAGATAGTTCAGCACTTTTTATAGCTTTGTTTTACCTAATGTTTCACTGATGGGGACTTTGATTGCACTTGGGGATGGTATATCTACTCGGCTGTCTCTATCTGCATACCAGGGTCTTTGCTTATTTAGTCCGGTCATCTAGCAGACACAGTGGTCAATTATCCTCTGTTGGAGGCACTGCTAATTAAGCCCAGCCAACTGGTGGTCAAGCGGAGTGTTACGCCGAAGTGTTTGGAAGCCTATGCTGGTGTGCAAGTGAAATTTCTACTGGTACTGTAGTATTCAAGTGTTTTAAGGTGTTACTAAAGCAGTCTTGGCGCATGCTCACCTCGAGTCAGTCCAGAACATTCTAATTTTGAGTCAATACAAAACATGCTCATTTAAATATAGAGCATTCTCAATTTAGATTATGAGGAGTTGAACTTTGAACATGTTTTCCTGTGTCTATGTGACTTGTCTTATACATGCACATGAAACCAGAGCTCGTTTCCAACTGCTGTCAATGTAGTACTGGGCACAAAAAGCCCCAAACTTCTAGCATACTTTATACAATAAGACTTTATTCAAAGTGATTTACAGAAATAAGCATTTGACTATTAAAAGCCTTGCTCAAGGGTCCAACAACAGCAATCTGGCAGTGGCGGGACTGGAACGTGCAAGCTTTTGATTATTCTCTTATAGAAGCTCTACTGAACAACATTTGTTAATGATCATGATTGGTATTGCTGCTTACACCTTTAATGTACATAACTGATCAGTCTCGAGAAATGTAGTTAAATGTTAAACACAAACACACACAATGAGTGCACAACATCTTAGCTGGAGTCTGGTCCTGGTTCGATTCGGTGTTTCATTGGCTTTTGTTTTGACAGGTAGAAGTAACATCAGGACGCTGATGTGACTGTCTATAAATGATTAACACAATAACTATACAGTATGCCAGTGCTTTAATGTTTTGTACACTACACTGTCTGATATTGTACACACACTACTTACCTACTCACGTTAATTTCATTCATTCACAAGTCGATTCGGTTTGCTGTGTGAGTGATAGATTGGAAAGTAAACCCACCTGGACAATTCATTTGTGGGTGTCCACATCAGTGCATAAATGTAATTTATAATAGTTTATGTTTGCCTGTATGCAGGAAGTCAAGGGAGGGTTTGATTAATCTTATGATGAATGATCGCATGTGCAATGAATAAAGCAAAAGTAACAAGTTGTAAATATACAACATACACAGACTGGCGGATGAACACAAATCCAAACTTTATGCTGGTTATTAATCTTGCAAATGCATGCAGAATGTGGACTAGTTGCTGGAGCTTGTCCTTGAGTCAGAGTGATGAAGTAACGGATTGAATAGGCATGCGTGTGTTCATGTGTGTTGATGTTTTATTTACTGACACCCTGTGACACACTGTACAGGGTGTTGTACATTCTGTAATTCGGTTTGAATGTGACCCATTGCAATTCGATTAGCATGAAGCAGTTGTTAAAGATGAATAAATGAACAAATTAAAAATGTGTGTACGTAACTTCACAATGAAGTCTATTCATTAGTTCATCTTCAGCTTATTATCTTCACCGTTCATGTGAAACTTCTATTTTTGTACCTTTTGTAGTTTCATTAATTTCTGTTAGGTTGTTTTTTTTATATATATAAATTGCTTCATTCTCGTCGAGTCACTAAGTGCTTCCCATCTGCTGAAGACCTCATTAAGATTTTCTGTTTATTTTTAGTATTTATTTGTTTTATCTTGATGTCTTGTTCTGAAGATCTGCTCTGTGTGTGAAGGGCAGGTGATACGGTTGTGTGTTTGTTTGTAGGTCATTACCAAACCTTGTATGCTCTCTGCATTTGCATGTATTAACCTTGTCCTTCCTCAAGTGTGATTTGAACTGTCTCTGGAGATATTTTTCAAGATACACGAGTTAGAAACGTTGTTTACAAAGACACTGTCTCGAATCAGAATTAAACTTGAAATCTAGCCGATGACACTGAGCACTGTGATTTGTCACTACGTTCCGATTCAAACCCAAATCGCTTCCCAGTTCGATGCCGCTCTTTCCTCCAGGAACGTTTGACAGAATGTCTACATATTTCATGAGGAGAGAGAGTGTGTTCGACTCGTCGCTGAAGTTCCTCCTGTCATGCTGTCATCCAACCGTCCACTCGAGAGGAACAAGAAAGTGAAAGGAGAAAAAAGGTTATATGAATACGCTGACATTTCAGAATTGTGTAACCCCGTGTGCCACAGTTGAAGTTAAAAGGTTACACACATTTGTGTCCGAACATTAAAGTCTGTGAATCGAGTATTCGGTTCACATCACTTACTGTATCAGTTACATACTCTGTCAGTTACTTACTGTGTCAGTTACTGTGTCAGTTAAACTTTTACATTTCAATAACCGACCCTGATCACTGACCCCAGCCTCCAAATGTTACGTTGTTATTTGTTTATTTACTATGACTATTTACATTGTCAGTATTTAGTAGATGTCATTATCCTAAGCAACTTCTGGTTACCAAGGAACACCGTTTTTGAGCTACTAAGGGTTAAGGGTCCAACAGTGGCAGTCATGGTTGAAAATTATCTATAGACTATTAGAACAAAGGTAATAAAGAAATAAAAAGCTGAAATATCAATGTCATCAATGTAATTGAGATTTTTGGATGACAGCTAGACCATCATCAGTCTCTGAGGCAGACAGGAACAGGTTGTAATACTTACTCTTGTGTTCTGAAGTACCTAATCAGATTTAGGTGTTTAGAATACTAACTAGCTTGCAATCATCTAGCACGATCATTTTAAACATAAATCAAATCAGATTAGCTAAGAACTGCAAGAAATCAAGCGAAAGCTAGTGTGACACATTCGATTGTGTAATTGCATCACACCAAGAAGGGTTCGGATTTGATTTGGTAGTTAAGTGACCGAGGTTCCTTTGTATGTTTTCCGTGTCCGTGTGGGTGCTCTGTATCCACGGACATGCAGTCAGGTCTACCACAAATTGCCCTATGTGTCATGTGATGGACTAAAAACAGCCAACTGTGTAACCCAATTTACCCAGTTCCAACAACACTTTCTTCTTGGTTCGTTTGGTTATATATAAGTAAAAGTAACAGTTGATTGTGACTGAGAGCGCTTATTACTGGCTTATTTGATTACTGCCATCTGATTTTTGCTCTTTTAAACAGCTTAAAGAAGCCTTTAGAGGAAAAAGATGATCATGTAATGATGATAATGTGAAAACAGTAGCTTACACCATTAGCACATGATGATGCCATTTACACATTTCTACATGAAATCTTTTACTTCTTTTTATTCCTTATCTACAGTCAATAACAATATAATTTCATGCCATTGTAACTGTGAATTGCTGTGACATATATGTACCACTAGGCTGAAATTGATAAAAATTGTATGATGCTGGGGGAAAATGCATCACAATGAAAGGTGAATAGAAGGTGAGAAGACTAAAAAAATAAAAATTAATCTGGATACTTTTAGAAAAACCCTTTTAACTTCAGCTAGCGTTGTTTAAAAATGGGGGGGGGGGGAGACAGCTGTTTTTATAATCTGCAACCATACAAACATAAAGACTCGCACCATAAAGATCTGCCACAGCATCTAAGTCAAGTCCAAAATCAAAGGATTTCATTATTACATATTTAAATATTTATTTGTCATTACACATGTACAGATGTAGAGGACAATTCAATTAGTCTTTAGCATATCCCAGCTTGTATGAAAGTTGGGGTCAGAACGCAGGGTCAACCATCATATGGCAGCCCCTCCCCTTTTGAGCAGACAGGATTAAGGATCAGCTCCACTGAGAAAATCAAACCCTGGACCATTCTGCAGTGAGGTTGACAGTGCCGAGCTGTCTGATGCCAACCAAACATTTTTCTTTACTTTGAAAAAAGATCTTAACCAAAAATCCAAAGGAAACTGCTTGTTGACGTTGTATCTTTTATTAAAGTAGCGTTTAAGTTATGTTAGATTGCTGACTGTGTCAATTTGCTCAATCTTAGCTAATCTGTTGGTGCTGATATCTTGTTCTTACGTCGCATTGGTGAGGAAAAAGTATTTTTGAATGCTGCGTATAACATAGGGCAGGGGTCACCAACTAGTACCCGCGGGCACCGGGTCGCCCGAAAGGACCTCATCAGTCGCCCGCAGGCCTGTTCTTTTTAATTGCATATTGATTATTTCCTACCTTGTTAAATTATAGTTGAAAATTATTGTGAGAAATTATTTACATGATCAGCATCTTCACATAGATGAATATCATTCATTATTAATAGTAACATGTAATACATAAAAGGTTATAAATTTGTGATTTCACAAGTGTGTATCAAACTGGTCACCCTTCACATTAGTCGGTACCCAAAAAGTAGCTCTCAGTTTCCAAAAAGGTTGGTGACCCCTGGTATAACTCCTGTCAGTACTATCATTAACGTACACATGTTCTGTACCAAGGAAATACTTCCTGTGGCAAGGGAGTAGTCGACAGCATAGGTGGAGAAGCTTCAAATAGCTGTTTTAGAACGGAATAGAACTGTTTTACTTGATCAATCTGAACGTTTGCCATTGGTAAAAAATAGAATGTAATTTGCGTTATGGGTGTCACATGAAATTGACTGAATTTGTTAATCAAGTCTGCTAGTGATAGTCATTTTGGCACTGAAATGTTATTTTTAAATATAATATTTAGGTTTAGGGCACCTTAATAGTTCTGAATAATTTATGTCATATGAAATAAACTGATTGGTCATTGGATACAAATGTTTTATGTTTACTCTATATGAAGATTTGGTGAGTCATTTTGGCACTGAAATGTTATTTTTAAATATAATATTTGGGTTTAGGGCACCTCAATAGGTTGTTCTAATGCTCAGAGTATCACAGATTACAAATATACATTCTCTTCCCGTGAAAAGTTGTGGTACATGAGTGAGTAGGAAGCAGAATGAGAATGAGGGAGAAAATATTCAAACTGCCCTAATGGTCAAACCCAGAATTACCCTAGGAGGCAACAGTGATATGATATTAGTCACTGTGCTCTGATTGAGCTAAATTTTGAAAGAGCCTTATAAAAATTCTGATACATACAGTTGTAATGCATTCTGGTTTGTTATTATTACACATTTAACAATTTGGCATAGACAAGGTAGGACTTCATTGAAAGTACCCTGAAAATTCATCTAAACTCCCACAAACCGAAGTATTTCCTACAATGGAACATGTTTTACTCCACTGACTTACGCCCTTTTAACTACACCATACACTCATTGACAGTCATCGTTATATACTTTTACTATCGTAAAAGTATTTGTGCTTTATAATGAGAGCCTGACACAATGAACGTTGTAAGTGAATTGTTCATTTAGTTATTTTAGCTATATTATATATAGCTATATTCATTTGTTCATCTGGCTACTGAACAATGCCAAATGACTTTGTACAGTTAGTACTATATATGATCATAAATTATGTTTTAATGGCTTATGACATTCTAGTAAAATGCACACAGAACATAGGTTTTTGAAAATAAATTAGCAACATTTTATATAAACGGTGAACATACTGATGTCTAATAAACAAACTATTAAACAATGGGCTCCAAGCTTGGGCACCAGTTTAATATAGGTGTATTAACAAGAAGTCTTGGCTCAAAAGGTTTGAGACTTGCTGTAAGCAATTTAGCCTGACCCTGCAGTTTAAGATCTGTATTTAATAAAAGGACAAATAAGTAACATTATCCTCTGCAAAATTTTCCATGTTTTAAAATAAATCAATAGTATAGTACTAAACATTATTGTTCTGCTTTTAATAGTCTGTTGAAGCCAATTAAACCACACATATAAAATAAATTTAAATAATACAAAAAGACCAGAAACACTTCACTAGCACGTTCATCTCCCCTTTGGGGGTCCCGAAGTCTTTAATGCAAGGCTCACAGAGCAGAACAAAAAAACCTACAAAAAAATAAAGATTTTACATAAACATTTTGACCGCAAGAAATCCAGAACAAATCCATTCACCTTCACGCTTACAGAGACCTGTAATGTGAGGATATAGATATTTTGATTATTCTGTAAAAAGAAATGAACAATAATAATAACCAGCTGTATAAATATTAACATTATACAGTCTTAACTGTTCTTTGTGACTAACACGAATACATATAAAATGACACTTCAAAAAGAATTCATAGCTGCATCCCAAACTCAAACCATTCCTGAATGTTTTAATAACAGCAGTTGAAAAAGAGAAATTGAGTAGAATGTTTTTTTTTTAAATGAATGTTACACATGAATGTAAATTTTGACTATTCTTGGGAGATTTTGAAAGTTCATGTCCATAAAATGTGTAGATTTTGGTGGTGGTTAGCTTTGAGTCTGTGATTGTGAAGCTCCGTGTTCATCGTCATCTGGAGGACAGTCCTTAAAGGCAGCCAGCATGGATGCCATCCCTTCATCATCTGGCTGTGAAGAGAAAAAAAAGCAAGAGAGAAATTGAGCGAGAGAGATTTACAAATCCTTAAAATGGTTAAAATAATACTAACGGAAAATGAATCACAAAGTCATTGGCTTTTTTTAGGGACAGTGTAGCCTAGTGGGTAGAGTGTTGGGCTACGAACCCAATGATTGGGGGTTCAAATCTAGGCTCTGCTACATGGCCACTGTTGGGTCCTTGAGCAAGACCCTTAACCCTGTCTGCTCCAGGGGCGCCGTAGTGTGGCTGACAAGTTCCAGACAAGTTGGGATATGCGAAGAGAAACATTTCGTTGTACAGATACATCTGTATATGTGTAATTACAAATAAAATTTGAAATTGTTTGCATGAAAAGCATGAACTTTCGTATGAGACTATGGCATATGCAAAACTTCCATGGTCAGTACTGTTTGATTAAATCTCTATAAGATGTTCCGTTTTTTGTATTATGCTGTGAAATCAATGAGCCCTAACTGCACAGAATTAATTTAATACAGTTTTCGATAATAAAATGAATGTAGGTTCTCTCTGCCCCTATTGTGGTCTGTACTGTAAAAGCTGTACTTGCAAGTTCATCATCACCTACACTTGGCCTTTTTCTACATTACGATTTTGAAGTCTAAATACTGTTTTACCTTTACTGAATAACACTTGAAAGCTTTGGTTTGCTTGCACCGTAATTAATATTATTACAAGAGCTTAAAAAACATGGTAATAGTGCACCAAAAGCGGATGAGAAATTCCATGATTTACCTTTTTTTCACTGTTCTGATCACATTCTTGAACATCTTCCAGATCACCTATTTTTCTTTTTTTCCCTCGTGCTTCTGCCTCTGTGACCTGTGACTCTTCCTGTTCGGTTTCCTCCTTCTCTGCTGTCTGCTGTGACGCAAGGTTATCTGATGTAGGTGCCGTACTTGTACTGGGCATCTCTTCTTTCTCTGCTTCGGTACTTTGCTCTGTAGTTCTGACATCCATGCTTGTCTCCTGACTGTCTGAAATGATCCTGGAATCCTGTGGGATCACCGTTGGCACGGGTTTGGATTCTTCTTGTTCGTGTGGGCACACTTCTTGATCGGCTGCTGGCGCCGGCGCGGCATCGTCCGTCTGCTCAGTTTCACTACCAATCACATGAGTCTCTATTTGTAGTTCTCCAGTCTCACTTTCGTTCCTCTCTACAGCGCCGATGTTCTCAATTTCTTCTACGGTGGCTTTGTCCTGAATTCCTTCCTCTCCATAGAGGTTCCTCACTGCCTGCATTTCCTCGATTCCGGCTTCCATCGGCCTTTCCCCTTCCACAGAGAATGCTCCAATTCCACTGTCCTCTTGCCCTTCGATCATAACTTCACCTTCCTCTGCTACTATCATGGGCCTCTGGTTTTCCCCCTCTATAGCCTGAATCACTTCCTCCTCCTCTTCGTCCTCTAGCTCTTCTGCCTCGTCTTCCTCAAAACCCTCAAAGCGTTCTTGGTAATACCCCTCAGGATCGTCGCTTCCATCTTCCTCTTCATCCTCCTCATCCAGGCCTTCTTCTTCTTCCTCCTCTTCTCCCAGCTCATCTTCATCCATATCTTCCTCCTCGTCCTCCTCATCTTCTTCCTCCTCCTCATCAGAACTGTTGATATTTATTATGTTTTGATCATGTTCGTTGGATGAAGGCTGACGAGTGCCATGTGCTAGCTGATTTGGGAACTTCATGTGTAAGGAAAGTCCCAGCTGACCTGTCTGCCCACCAGGGGAAGGCTGCATTAGCATCTGCTGAAGCTGGGCACCGGCAGGCAGCGAGTTGCCAAGGTTACCACTGGGCACGGTAAGTGGTACAGCATTAGTGTTCAAAGGTGGCACCAAAGTAACCATCTGCTCGGCTTGACCGGATCCAGAAAATGAAGTAAGACTGCTGGGATCTACTGGAAGGATGGTTGCAGGAAGATCGTTTGGAAGTGCAGTTTCGGCTGTGCCCACTTCCCCTCCCAATCCAGCGGCAGAACCAGGCACAGTGCCACCAGGTTGTGGAGGAAGATTCTGCACGTTAGTAGCTCCTTCCTGGATTTCCAGCAGCATGCCTTGAGGCATAATAACAACACTGTCATCTGAATCACTCTCCAGTGAGATCTCGATGTCTTCAGGCTCTTCTTTGTCATAGCGCACAAACACCTGCTTTTGGCTTTCAGCAGGCAGTGCCAGGCCTGCCAGATCAGCAACATGACCAGGAGAGGAAAGGAGCAACTCTCCTTGAACTCCGGGTGCTCCAATGGGTGTTGGGTGAACTGGAGGAGCCATGGGAATATGGTTCTCAATGTGACCCAGTAGAGGAGTAGGCCCTATAACCATTGGATGCCTGGGAGTAAAGGAAGGCCCTGGTGCAGGCCCTCCCAAGAGTGTTGGGACTGACAATGAGGAATTTTCGGAAGGAGCAAGGACCGGCGCAGATGGGGTGTGCTTTAATGTTAATGGAGGCATAGGAATAGCAATAATGGGTGCTCGTGGATGAAGCAGAGCATTGCAAATAGTCAGTGCTTCAGCACAGAATGAGGAAACCTAAAAAGAATGAGAGCAATGAAAACAAAATAAATATGTCAGATCACATCTTTTACAAGTTTTAATAAATAAAGTTTTAATTTGCAACGACCTAGCTACATTTCTACACCAAATAGGAAAACAAACAGCACAAAAATGAAATGTTCCAACACATTTACACTCGGTAATATTATATATTACCAACATAAGACCACTAATTATTTACATGACTTTGTTTGCTAGCAAAACAAAATACACTAGATTCTATTTTTTTTATATTTCAATTCCTCTTAACATCAAGACCTTTTTGTTGCGATATGATCGGTTTACCCACAGACACATGGCCATCCAACTAAATCATCTTTAAAGCAATCTTAGTTAATATACGTCATGCTAGGATGCAGAAATGAATTGAGACATCTACTATCGGATATGATTAGACAAGACCTTCATAACGATATACCCATAGACAAAAGGCTGTGAAAAAAAAATTGGAAAAAATACAAGATTTTGACTTACGGCATTTGCCACATGCTCTTATCCAGAGCGACTTACAGAAGTCTAGTATACTAGTATACTTGCAAACCTTAGTCTCTAAAACATTTGAAAAAAGTGCAGACATAGTGCATGATTACTCACACTGATGTTGCGGTCTCTGCGACCCTGGCTGAAGACACAGATGGCGCAGGAGAGAGGGGGCGGCCATCGGGGAGACGGCACCAGTACCAAAGCCAGCAAGAGGGCATAGAGTTCATGACGGGGAGCAGCACTACCATATTGACCGCTAACACTGGGCGCATCCCCGTTACTGCACTGAGCTTGCTGCTGGAGTCTTACACACAGAGGAACCACCAGCTCCTGCAGCCTCTGACCAAAACGTGAACAGGATATGCGTTTATGCACTGATAGAGCTTTTATACAAATCACAATAAATTCATGTGGAAAAACTAAAACAAAAAGTGACGGTAAGCTTTTAGTTAGCAAGAAGTTCAACTACCAACAACTTTCTTACTAGACAACTTTCATTTTACCCCCACTCTCCCCCTATATAAACTCGATTCTTCTTCCTGTGAGCATAACGTGGCTGATGTTTAGTGTTAATGCTTCACGTTAGGTTTGTGTTTGCCATGTTGTATAGGGTGTGTTACTGTGAAACCTGATCAAACATGAAAACACAGCTATACTTTCGGACATAGGGAAGCCTCTTTGTATGTAGACACGTAAACTAAGCCAATAAAGCAACAGTAGATTTAAACCCTAATAATTTACAATCTAATCTGATAAACAATTTATGAATAATTTCAACAGAACTAATCAAAATTGTTTGGATCTATTACATCCATCACATAAACCCCCTGCTGCGGTTTGTGTTTAAGTCTTAAGTTCTTTTAAGTTCTTTTTTTACCCAAAAGCAGAATAATATAAAGGTAGCCTAATGAGAATTGTAAAGTTTGCAAAGACCTCCTGTGCTAATGGATTTCAAGATTTGTATTTTTGTACAGTTACATAAAGACATTACGTCGATAAATGCAATTGCAGGAAATCAAATCTTTAAAAATGACTAATGAAAAGCAAAACGAAAATTCTGCGCTAACATTTACCTTGTGTAATTCTTCTTTTAAGAGAGTACCACTGGTCAAAATGATCTGCCTGAGGACTGCAATTAAAACAAGCAATATATTAACATGTCAGCATAAAATGACTGATAAATGATTGACCTAGCTTCTCACCTCTTAAAGCTGCAAAGCATGTGTCCTGATTGGCTAACGCATCTCCCTTTCTCTGTAGCGAGATTCCACCTGGGTCTCCCAAACCTAATCCCTTTGTACGTCGAGGTGCTCCCTTTCCGGCTGCACCAACTACATCAGAGACTGCTGTTAGGCCTGTACGAAGCTAGACAAAAGCAAACACATTAAACCCAAATACCTAAAATATATAAATAGCACAAAACCATTGCCATTATACCTATGTAACGGGACAGTTTAATAGCTGCCATGGTTAAATCAAGAAACAGAGGCAACTGCTTCATAAAAATTTAAGTAGCATTAATGAAATTATTTAATCATTTCGCAGTAAACAAAATCATTGAAATACATCATAAAAACAAAAGCTAGGTTTGCCAGGTTAGGGAACCATGAGCAAATGTTAGTCCGTCACCTTCACATAAATGTGTACACTAAGACGCAAGTACTCAGTACTCACTCCACAATAAATTACACTGCAGTTTGAAACACACCTAGAGTCTGTCCAAATTTCATCACTTGCTTTACCGGCTGACAACGTAACACATTACAAGCTGTACATTTGCCCTTGCTGCTGAGTGGTTACACTCGCCACCATTACAGAGTTGCTAGATTTATATTCTGAAGACAATAAATAACTGAAGACAACACATCTTGAACCATTTCTAACATTTTTCTGAATTCGACTCACTTTTACAGACTCCGTTCCTGGTGTAATGTCACCGATGAGATGAGCGAAGAGCAGCTCTAAGTGGGAGGAGCTTCCCTGTAGCGTTGTTGCAGAGGCTCTGCAAACTCGGACCCACAATTCTAAAGTCTGGTACAGGGCGACCCGCACAGCACTAGAAGACAACAGATATCATTTCATGAATAAAACCATTCTGTTGAAGGGGTCTCAGATATAAACAATAAAATAAACTGGCATAGAAACAATAAACACCAGGAGCTTACAAGAACAGCAAATGACATTTTAAAAACATTTCAGGAGTTCACATTGACTCCTATCACAAGAAACACACTGACTTTACAGTTACTGTACTCTAATACCAATTAAAAATCTCCCACCCCAATGTTGAGGACATCTAGTCGAATCTTATCAAACATTTTATATGCATTCTGTAAGATTCACTTTTACAACATTTGCCAGTCGCCAAAAACGGCTTACAGTACAGTAACAAAGACACAATAAACACCTGGAGCTTACAAGAACAGCAAATGACATTTAAAAAACATTTCTGAGCAATTGATGGTAAAAAGCTTTGCTCAAGAGCCCAAAAGCTGCACCCAGGCATAGGTCGAACATAAACCAACATTTTTCACGTTACTAGTTCAGCACCTTAACCACTAGGCTTATGGCTAGCCCTACAAGCTCAAAATATAGTATTGGCGTGTTACCTGTATGCTCTCTGTTGGCCTAGGCTGGCTTCCGGCTGAGGTGTCCATGCAGAAAGAGACTGAGAGAATAGTCTAGAAAGCACATTATAATACTGTGCCAAACCAGCACCCATACTGAAAGAGAAAAAGTCCAATTAGCTGATAAAATTCAAAGCTCACTACTGACGTAATGCAGAATTTGTGATATAGCTATTCATGCGAATGTTCAATCAGCAGTAGACAATCTGTTAAAAAAAGCACATTTTCAATAACTGGTTTGTGTTTACCCACGCTTTGATAAGAGCAGAGAGCACCTCCAGAGTATCACTATGTACTGAGGGCAAAACCAGCAATTTTAAACAACCGTCACCAGTAATGTTCTGAAAAATATGTACAAATACACCAACACTTCAATAAGACAATTCCTCAGTGTCCTGTTTAGGTAGATAATAAACCAAACCAGTAAACTTACAATGTTTTTAGTGCTAACAGCCAAGGCGCGACACAACAGGTTGAGGATATGTTGAACAGGAAGACGCACAGAGGTGGATGGATCAATGCTATAAAAACATAAATAAGCAGATAACGGTCATTTTTGCATCGTTGGTCTATTAAATCAGCCATAAAATAAACTTCAGCTACGAAGACTATTAAAATGACTAGAGAATGACAATAAGCCTTCATGCATATACGTGGAATCTTGTAAATAGCTGGCCATGTGGAACAGTGTAGCCTAGTGGGTAGAGCATTGGGCTGGGAACCCAAAGGTTGGGGGTTCAAATCCAGGCTCTGCTACACTGCTGGGTCCTTGAGCAAGACCCTTAACCCTGTCTGCTCATTGTAAGTCGCTTTGGATAAAAGCGTCGGCTAAATGCATGTTATGTTATGTCGGAGAGTGTTATGCAAGTCTGTGTGTTTACTATTGAGGAGCACATTCACATTCATTGAGTCATCTAGGAGATAATTGAGGATTGGTCAAAAATAGCAAATCCAAACAGAATGATCTTTCTACCTGAACAGCATTTAATAATATTTGGTGTTTTAGCCACAAACAGGTAACAGGCGTATTAAATGATTTCTACTTTGTGGCAACAGTAAACATTTTAGTAAAGTCTGCATGCCTTTTATCTTTAAAGATCATAAAATTCCTTCTATGACACTGTGAACATCCCGAGGCCCTTCAAGAAGTCAGTTAAGAACACAGTAATATTTAAATAAACAGTATAAGTGCATGAATAAAGAACGAAAACAGTTTACCTGAGTGTATGCTTGAGAGCCAAACATAACGCTCTGTAGCGATGTTGCAGCTGAAGAATTAATAATGGATCGATGTCGTCCAGTGGAGGAAAAGTAAGCTCTACTCCTGGTCCCACATACTGTATAGTCTCTTCTGAATGAGTGGCAAAGAAAGTGTTAAAATTGCTAAATATTAAAATATGCAAAGCTCTTCCATGTACAACATTACAAATAATTATCCTTTAAAATCTCTTTACAAACATGCAGTTTTAGAATTCACTTTAAAATTTACAAGGTCATATATTCCATAATTTACATTCTACATAATGTTATAATTCACACCCCCATTACACATTTGGAAACCACGGACCTTCAAACGAAGTGGTATAATCTTAAGTTATTAATTAATCTTTAATTTCATTTTAAGATATGTGCATGTGTAATATGTGTTTATAATTTTTACACTCTTACCGAATGACTCACCATAAATAAAAAAACCAAGGTAAAGTAAAAACATTTAGTTACATTGCCCATTTAAAGCACTGAGAGGTTAAGGGTCAGGGAAGAATATATTTACATACCTGTTTCTATGCCCTGGTACAACTGCCCCAGAATGCTATTGGCTGATGCCAGAAGACAGTGCACCTGATAAGTCCATCCTTCAGCCCTGCGACCTCCTCCCCCTCGCTCCAGCATCCCACCCAGACAAGGTAGTCGCCCATAACACTCGCATGCCACCTAGAAGTAAAAACATACACATTTGGTGAAAACATCAAATTTAAAAGCGACATTTTTAGTAAAATAGGAGATTAGTACCACAATACAATTCAGTACATCTACCGTGTTTCCCCGATAATAAGACACCCCCGATTTTAAGACGTACCGGGGGTTTCAGGGGGGTCGGCTAATATAAG
>JAOUQU010139239.1:0-15131 GCA_028566735.1 Ammoglanis amapaensis | reverse complement strand
TCATGTGACGAATAACGACCCCAAATTATCCGACTGAATATCCGACACGGAGGCTTAATTTCCGACCGGAACCGGACAGCTTAAAATTGGTTGGATATTCGGAAAACGGAACCGGAATCGGAGGTCCGGTACAACCCTAGAAAATAGGAATTCGATACAAAGCAAAGTCAAATCGTTTTCTGTAACTAGTGATTAGAAATATAGTTTCTTCTCATCAGCCTTCATTTTCAGTTCAGATCAGAATTGTGAACAAAAAGCATGATCCTACTATAAATGGAAGTCCACATTTACCATTCTTATAGAAGAAGTCAGCAGCTTGTTGATGCTGCAGCATATTAAACAATCCCTGTAACCAGCTATGGCGCACTGATGCATTTTTCCAAAGCTCAGGTGTACACCAAGAATCTGGTTTAAATACAGATGTCAATAGTTCTTTCTCCTGTTTCAACACACAAAAACACAATTTGACTATATACACAGAGTTGAGGATTTTAAAGCATGGAACAGATTGTGCATATTTGTGTTGAGTTTGGGTTTGTGGGCTCCAATTTCAATGTTAAACAAAAGACAACTTATGCTTTTTATTATTATTTTAAACTTAGACAAAGATTTTTACAAGCTGTACTTTTACTTGAATACAATAACTAATGTAGTATACTGTTTATATGACAATGTAAACATTATTGAATGGGTGGTTTATGTAATGTACATTTTATATTGATCATTTATGGCACATTTGTTTTACACATAGAAATTATTACTCCATATTTAACTAACTTTATGCAGTAAAACATTTTACACACACTAGTGAATGTACTTTTGTAAGCAGTAAGCTAACCCAGACTTAAATGTACTTAAAATGGTCACTTTGGTGTCAGAAGTTGTTAGGTTATTGAGAGTTTTATTTTTTTTTAAGAGTATACGATAATAATTTATGCTAAGCACAAAAATGCTATTACATGATGGACTTTTATTAGTTAGTAGTGTGTCATTATGTTATGAGTTGCTACATATCCTTATTGATTGTAGATGTTTCAATAAAGTATGTATAAATCGATTTAAAAACACATAAAAACCCACAAACTTTGTTAACAAAATTATGACCACCGCGGTAATTAATCTGTAATAAAAATTATTAGTTAGTAAAAGGTTAATTGTTCATTTAAAAAAATAAAAAAATCTGACCTTCAGCAAGGTATAACTGTGCTCTTGACCTGCCAGAAGTCCAGCAAGTTTGAGTGAGAATGAAAAGATAGTAGAATTAATCTTATGAGATTTTGTCACACTGTGTAGAAAGAGCAAGAGACATGGCTGATGCTGTAACAGATATTGGCCACCATCTGAGAAAGTAAATTAAAACAAAATATTTTGTACGTAAAAAAAAAATTACTTAATGCATGAGCTGAGCTCAAAGATCTAACAACCCATCCACAATAAAAGGCCACTCTAAAATGTGCAGTTTATTTTAACTGTATGTGGTCCAGCAAGAAGATATCTGCAAGTTGGTTTCTGAAATGGCCGCCATCTGCCTAACGCAGCACAATGCATCTCCTATACATAGTTGATTAGTCAGGTTGTTGATTGTGGCCTGTGGAATGTTGATCCACACCTCTTCAATGGCAGTAAGAAGTTGCTGGTTATTGTCAGAAACTTTCAAACATGCACAATGGGTAAGATGTTTGGTAAGTATGCTGGTCATGCAAGAACTGGTCTCAGATGAATGCAAAATAATGGGCCTCGTGATCTTTGTCACGGTCTCTGTGCATATAAAATGCAGTCAATAAATGCATGGATACACAGCAAACTGCTCACCCACACAACATCCTACAATGGATCTACCAATTGGCTGGTCTTTGATGGAGATGGAGATGCTAGATTTGTAGTTTTTGGGCCTGCGTGGTTAAATGTGGTCTGTGGCCATTTGTGAGGCCAGTTGGTTCTACTGTTGGATGTAAATTCTTAAAATTGAAAAACAGTTGTTTTCTCTAACAAGAGCACACTACATAAAGATCAAGCAGATATTGTTTCTAATATAATTAATATGAAATAGGTATAATACTGTAAATAACCTCTGTGAGGTTATGGAACAACAGAATTACACAAATTGTTAAATGTTTGTGCATCCATACATTTAAAGAACTGTACGCATCTGGTTTAGATCACATTGTATACAGAAGAGTCGCCCTTTATGTGGAACTTGTCTAAGTTCATGCAGACTTGTCTGTGACGAACGTGTAATAAATATAATCCCAATGAAGTAAAATTCTGCCAGGGGCTCGGAATTTGGCAAAACCCCGACGACCTTCTGATCTCTAACCCAAGTCCTTAACCCTGCTAAAATCCAAGTAAAGCCAAGTAGTCATAACAAATCCTATGCTGGCTGGCAATTTGTTGGTAACCAACTCTTGACCAGCATTGGGTATTTTTCTTCCTGGATGAATTCGTTCCACTTATGTTTAAAGTGAATCCGACTTGCTGGTACAAAACTTTCCTCCGTGCGATAATATAAATCGCATTACTCCTAATGACGAAATAAGTTCATACGTACCCTTGTTTGCTACTCACTTTATTTAATGATACACCAGCCCCGTGTGCGAGTCCCGCTTCTTCTTTGGTTGGCAAAAAAACTGGGATTGTGCTTTGCTGCTCCCTACTGGTATGGAGTGTGATTCAGATTCTAGATTTCTATTAATTAATAAAAATCCCCTTTTTGTACTACTGTATACTCAAATTCTATAAAATTCTGTTTTTTTCAACAACCGTATAAGGATTTGTATATTTGTATATGATTTTTCAATATGTCTGTTATGTTAAACATTTCCATAATATTTTCAAACTCTCATCATGTCTTCGTTATTGCTCTTATTTCTTACATTCTATTATGACATATTTTATTTTTTTATTGAATCCACAGTGTTCACATTCTCCAGTAGTGTGTTTCTGTATTGTATAAAGTGTATAATTTAGTCCTGTGTGTCCAGTTTTAAATTATGTTGCGTATTCTTTCTCTTTTTTTGCACCTGCTCCCTTTTCTCATTTCTCTGACCATCTTTGGAATTTTATAAAACCACCTTCTTTTGTTATCACCATCATATAAGCTGTGTCATCCCTTTATCATCATGGGCAACGTGAGATCGCTGGCAAATGAAATGGACGAATTAAAATCATTAGCCAGGAGTCAGAAGGAGGACCTTAAGTGCAGTTTAATGTGCTTTTTTTGAGACATGGCTTCACAGAAACATTCCGGATGACAATGTCACCATTAACGGGTTTTATACTGTTTGGGCTGATCAGGACCACACTGGTAGCGGTAAGTGTAAAGGAGGCAGACTTGCTGTGTTGGTCACTGTGTTGGTTGTTGTGATGGTGTACTCCTAGTCATATTACTGTTAAAGTTATCCGGAAATTTAGCTTTTGGCTACCAACAGAGTTTTCTTATTTATGTTCCTCCCTCAGCTAACTATTGGCATGTAACATCATTCATTCAAACATAGCATGTCAACCAAGATGCATATAGCCGTTTACCCCCTCCCCCAGGTAGGTATGAACTCACTAGTCATTACTAGTCAGTAGAGTCAGCCTGTGACAACGTTGACAGTGAGAAGATGGTCTGAGGAGACCTATGAGTCACTGCAAAATTGTTTTGAAATTAATGACTGGTCAACACTCTGTGAGCCACATGGTAGTGACATTGATGGTCTAACTGAGTGCCTAAAAGATTACATTAACTTTTGTGTGGTCTCTACTAAGTGCTACCAGAATAACAAGCCGTTGGTAACAAAGGACATTAAAGCTTTCCTGAATAACAAGAAAAGAGCATTCAGAGCTGGAGACAGGGATAAGCTGTATCCAGAAGGAGCTTAAGACAACCATTATGGAGGCTAAGAAAGTGTATAGAAGGAAGCTGGAGTTGAAACTTCAGCAAAACAACATGAGAGAGGTATGGGGTGATATGAGGACCATCACAGGCTTCAAGTAGTAACAAAGAAGTTGAAGAAAATATGTAGAAGGTGAATGAGCTAAATCTTTTAATAGATTTGACACTACAGGTTCTGTCTTTTCTTATCTTGATTCCTCAGGAGTTCAAAGAACTCACCCTCCCTCCTTCTGATAGTCTTTCCCACTCCTGTAATGGCGCACATCACTCCTTCATCCCTCCTCCACATGTCACCTCTACCTGATCAGGTGAGAAAACAACAGAATAAACTTCACACAAATAGACCTGGTGGGATTTCACCCAGAGTGCTTAAAGTCTGTCTCCACCACTTTGTCGAGTATTTCGGTATGTTTTTAATGAGAGTCTCCAGAGGGTTCCTACATTCTGGAAGACTTCTTGCATTGTTACTGTTTCGAAGATGCCACAATCAAGTGACATCAAGGAGTTGAGGATGCCATTATTGAGGACTACCTTCTGAACGAGTCTGAACGCTCATTCACACTATTCTGCCTGATCTTCTGAGTGACAAGCTAACAAAGATGCAGAAACATCTCTAGTGTCCTTGATTGATGATTAATATGAAGACACAGTAGTACGACAGATACTGCTGTTTAATGTCGTTGAGTGGTGTAATTTCATAATTTGATTTTCTTGTTTTATTGGACTTTAAAGTATGCTGTACACATAACTGAACTGATACTTTTCATAAGTTTGCTGTCCTATTTCTTTAAATTCCTACAGCAGAATTCATTGGAGTAGTACAACCGATACTTAACCAATAGTTAACGATCTGATTGGTTTAGTTTGATATCCATATGATTTTATTGTTTTATAGGGCTATAAAATCTGTAAAACTAGTAAAGCTAAATAAAAGTGTGAATAGCCCTCTGCTCTGACGTTTTGCATTGGCAGACCGTAAAACACGGTATAAACGTGCACTTGAATTTGAATGCGCTACCGAGCATTTTCAAAGTGTAGATGGCGTGACCGCAGTGACTAACTTTCTGAGTTTTCAGGTGGCGAATAATATTAGATATGGTAGACCCAACGTCATGTATTTTTATGCCACACACGCTGCAGTTTACTGTTCTTGTAGTTGCTCCTTATGCAAAGTTTTTATACCCAAAAGTTATTACAAACAGGGGAACAGACTGCTATGATTGTGATGGAATTGCATATGTGCGGCGCGTGTCTGTCATGTTACGTCTGCAAGAAGTGAAAAGCAGCCGAAAAAGAGTGATTGTTCAATGAAACACAATACATTCAAAATTAAAAATACATAAAAATTTTTTTCACAAGTCTCAAGTATGATACTCGAGTATCAGTTGAGTCTGAAGTCATTTGTATATGCGACTTAAGTGCAACTCTAGTACAAGTTCCAAACTCGAGTCCCCATCTCAGCGGCCTCAGCAGCTTCCTTGCTTCCCCAAGCTAGCGCTTTCTGTTAGCTACCGGTTAGTGGCTGGTTCACTTTCCTCGCTGTTCTTGCAGGCGTTTATGAGGTGTGTCTGTTTTTGAGCGTTTAGAAAGTGGCGTGGTTATAACTCAAAAGGGTAAGGTCCCGACGAGTCCCGAGTGGCTGTGACAGCTGAGTTTTAGAACCTCCCACTACAATACCGTAACAATGCCGTTTTGTTAAACCTTTTGAGTTATAAGACAGTTGTAGTGCTTTACGTTGAGACTTCATCTGTCGTTTGGTTTAGGTTGATGCACGATTTGAAAAAAATAAGATCAAGGCCAACGTTGAAGTCTGGATTTGAGTTGTTTACCAAAATCAGAAAAATAACAGACGTATGTGTTTGTGTGTAAGTACCTGCCTTACAGAAAGAAGTGCCCGGGTAATTAATACATAAGTGTTTTGATAATTTATTATTTTTAAAATAAAACTTTAAATAATGTTGTGATTAGAGAACTTAAAAGTTTAGTGATGCAGATGTAGTATTATGTAATAACCACAGGGTAGCAGAAATGTATGCTGTTTTTTTAACAACATGTATAAAGAAATGTTTAAGTAAATAATTATTGATTAAATATTTAATCAATTCATTTTTTAATTAAAACTTTATATATTTTGTGATTTATTTAGTAGTTATAAAAATGTGCATTGAAATTTGCATTAGTTCAAGTGGTTTTATTGTCATTTCAACAATATACAGTGGTGTACAGTACGCATTGAAACGAAATAACGTTCCTCCAGGACCAAGGTGCTACATAAGATAATAAACTACACAACAACATAAAGTGCACGTTGCAGAACATGTGCAATAACGCAGGACAATAGAATAAAAACATACAGTGTATAAAAAAAACAGTGAATACGTATGGTTACTACGGGGGTGGGGGGGCAGTGCAATTTCACAGTATGGTGGCAAAGGTGCATATAACAATGTAAACAATATATTTAGCCGCATGATTTACGTATTGGAATGTAAATTTGCACATGTACATGTAATATTGTACTTATGTAGAATGTGTTAACAGATTAGGGGGTGAGGAATTGTTTGTGTGTGGGTTGAGTCCAGTCTTCCATGTGTGTATTACCTAAACTGTAACCTAAACTGAAGCCTCGTATATAAGCAAGCAAGGCAGAACTTAGGGAAACAAATCCCAATACCAAAGTTAAAAAACAAATATCTCAATATTCTCAATATTTAAATATAATCTATATATATGAACCCTTTTGTGCAGCTGAACATGAGTGATTGGCTTCTGTACACACTTGTGAGAGGGTGTATGTGTTAACCATGACCCTTATATGTCATCAGAGGAGAACGTGAACTCTAAAGGAGTAATTTAAAAACCACAGATAAAGAAGGAAGTCGGTTATACCGTCAAGGCCATGTCGAGATCTGTCCTGATCTCATCCGAAGTTCGTAGTTTCATGCTGTCTGTGTGAGATGTAAGAAGACGACGGTCGTGAATATTTTAGCGGAGTGCGCACTTCTCTCTGTGTTGCAGAACACCACGGTGTTGGTGGGGAACAGCTCGATGGTGAGCGGCAGCATGCGGGATAACCCTCTCATGCAGTATTACGCTGCTGTCTACTCCATGTCCATGGTCATCATGCTCCTACTCAAGCTCCTCCGAGGCATCGTCTTCGTCAAGGTAAGATCCAGGGCTAGTTCCAGATATTTAGATGGCGGACGGATGTAACGCTTGGGTCGTAACGATATAATCTGACGCCGGTAAGACATCATTCACGATCCTGCTCGCAATCATGACGTCTCTGTTCTCAGGGGACTCTCCGGGCCTCCTCCAAGCTTCACGATGAACTCATCCAGAAGATTCTTCGTAGCCCTATGAAATTCTTCGACACCACACCGACAGCACGAATCCTCAACAGATTTTCCAAAGACATGGATGAAGGTACAGTCCGAAAACTTTGTTTTACGTTTATGGGACATCTTCTTCGTTTCAGTCCTGGTCGTATCAGAGATACTGGAAAACAGTACGACCTTTAAGACAAGCAAGTAAATTCAGTTCTTACTGTAAAAGCCGTCTGATCAGGGAGAGACGGACATCACATCCCCTCTGACATCAACCCGAGCCACGTTACATCGGCGCCGTAGCGACGTGACCCCCCGACGCTGATGGTCTATTTAAGTGTATTTAGTTTTATCATATCGCCGCTGTTAGGAATGTGGACGTTGTAGTTTCATGTACGCAGGTAATAATGTACAAATGTGCATTTCTGCATCATCACAGCAATAAATAACTTTATTATTAAACTTCATTTTCTCCTTCCATCCCAGTGGACACACGTCTGCCTTTCCAGGCCGAAATGTTCATTCAGAACGTCATCCTGGTGCTCTTCTGTCTGGGTGTGATCGGCAGCGTGTTCCCTTGGTTCCTAGCGGCCGTGGGCCCACTGGTGCTGCTCTTCACCGTGCTCCACGCCGTCTCCCGGGTCTTCATCCGTGAGCTCAAACGTCTGGACAACGTCACCCAGTCTCCTTTCCTATCCCACATCGCCACTAGTCTCCAGGGCCTGAGCACCGTGCACGCCTATGGCAAAGGAGACGAGTTCCTGCGGCGCTACCAGGAGCTTCTGGATCAGAACCAGGCCCCGTTTTACCTCTTCAGCTGTGCCATGCGCTGGCTGGCTGTTCGTCTGGACGTGATCAGTGTGGCTCTCATCAGCATCACGGCCCTCATGATCGTTCTCATGCACGGACAGATCCCTCCTGCGTACGCAGGCCTGGCCATTTCCTACGCTGTCCAGGTAAGAAAGCAACTGGGAATGAACAGGGTGCAAAGCTTTTGTTTTATTTTCTGAACACCATCAGGCCCAGTGAAGAGCGTGCACCAGTCATGATGAGGACGATGTGTTCTAATGTTGCGTCTCTCCCTCTCTCGATCTTTCCAGCTGACCGGTCTATTCCAGTTTACTGTCCGTCTGGCGTCCGAGACCGAGGCTCGCTTCACCTCAGTCGAGAGAATTCACCATTACGTCAAGGTACAAAATGGGCCTTTCTCGGTAAACACACATCTCCTGCATTCGGACTGTTTACCCGGTCAGTCATGTGACCTCAGTGCTGGAACGAGGATCAACAGCCGTTTTACTGTTTACCATGATCAGTGCCAGACAGCCTGGCTTGATCAGCATGACTATCTGATAAGGTTTTACTTTGACACAGAGAGAAACATAAATCATTACATCCTGTGCGACCCGTTTCCTGTCTCTATTTTTGTTTCAGTCGCTTTCACTGGAGGCTCCAGCACGGGTAAAGAACAAAGCGCCTCCATCGGACTGGCCTCAGGAGGGAGAGGTGGTGTTCGACAGCGTGGAGATGAGGTACAGAGATAACCTTCCTCTGGTACTGAAGAAACTGTCCTGCACCATACGACCCAAGGAGAAGGTGGGGATTGTGGGGCGCACCGGTTCAGGTCAGTAGATCGAATTAATAGTCGGTTTTGATCTGCAGAGATTTTTGGTTCCTTATCTAGAAAGTGAACGAAATTGGGTCGGTCTAAAAGGATGTACACCCCCTTCCCCTTTGTGCTCCCGCCTCCGCCCTCATCTAGTTTATGTAGTGATCGTTTTTTATCTTGAGCACCAAAGACAAATCAGACACGAATTTAAAGTTGGGGACAAGATCTTAGTCCAGATTGTATTTATTATTATTATGGTCACATGGTTGATTTCTAATTTTTTTTATAAGTGAAAGAAATTCAGGCAATCTTTTTCTCGTTGGAATTAGGAAAGTCTTCCTTAGGAGTGGTTCTGTTCCGGCTGGTGGAACCCTGTGGTGGCAGCATTAAGATCGACGGTGTGAACATCTGTGACATCGGCCTCGGAGATTTACGCAGCAAGTTGTCCATTATCCCACAGGAACCAGTACTGTTCAGTGGCACCGTCAGGTCCGGCTGTGCTTTCTTTATTTCCCTAAATGCATCTAAATGTTCATACTAGTCCGATATTTCACTCATCGTACATCTCAAACTAAAATTCTGTTTCTATATTCTACATCACTCCCACCACCCCGCCCCGACAGGTCCAATCTTGATCCATTTAACCAGTATTCTGAAGCTCAGATCTGGAACGCCCTGGAGAGGACACACATAAAGGAGTGTGTAAGTCACCCGCTTAAAAAAACACACTTCACAAAGCTACAGGTGCTCGAAGCGGTTGTCGGAAACTGTATGCGGCGTCAAAGGGCGCGAGTACAAGTCTGTAGATCACCGAAACAGAATAGAACAGGCAGCACAGTAGGTTCAGTAAGAAACTTGATAACAAAGTGTTCCGAGGCGTCCAATCTGTTGGAAAAGATTCGGTGAGGTAAATATGTGTCGGGGCCGAACATTCAGCCTGACATTATTTGAACCGTTAACATTAATGCAAATGAACATATTTGAAGAACGCATCCATTTTTGATGTATTTGGGTCATAAAATGACAGATCCAGGTTCGTTTCAAACTGTACATATTAGTTATTATTAAATGCTCACTGGCAACGTCTAAATTGAAAACATGAACAGGACAATAACACCAAACTATTCCGTCGTTCAGAAGAACAAAACATTGCAATCGGGATGAAATCTGCGTGATTGATTCATTTTTCGAGATGAACTGTTTTCATATGAGACCCCAGGCTGGACTGTGGACATAATAATAATAATAATAATAATAATAATAATAATAATAATATTATTAACAAATCAAATCAAAGTTTATTTGTCACATACATATACACAGTACGACCAGCAGTGAAATGCTTTATAACTACTCCATCCCAACACTCGAAATTACAGTTAACAAGCTAAAAAAAAAAGAATATATAAATGAAAATAATTATAAACATTAATGTAAACAGTATAAAAAGTAAACCATCATGTAGATGTCTGGTGTAGATGGTGCAGAGGTCAATTTAGCAATAATCCAGCAAGCATTGAGACGCAGCATTCCTAAGAAACACTTACATACTTAAGAAAGAAATGTTCTTTTATTTGGCCCTGAGCAGAATATCATCCGTCAGCTCTTTATACCACCACCTCAGTACCAGATGCTTCATTATTACATCCTCTAAACTGTGTGTCTATCTTGTGTGTCCACTATCATTAGCATTAAACCTTACATCATACCGGGATCGATCTGGTTGTTGTTTTTAAGATTATAGGGGGAGCAAATTCATAAACGAATGTTCTAATTCATTTCCACTTCTAAATACGGTGTGATGTAGACGTGTGGCAGCTTCATTTACAGACAGTCAGACAGAAGTGCTTAGAGAAATCACAAACGTTTTGTGTGTTGGTCTCTACGCTTCTTTTTAATCTGTGGAAGTGAATTTTGTAAGAAAATCCTGACTTCTGTTTGATATTTACAGGTTTCTCAGCTGCCATTAAAGCTGGAGTCGGAGGTGGTGGAGAACGGGGAGAACTTTTCGGTGGGTGAGAGACAACTTCTGTGTGTAGCCAGAGCTCTGCTGAGACAGTGCAAGGTGAGTGTTTATTAGCATTTCTGTTTATTAGTGTTTATTCTGTGTTGAATACGGTGACCTGCCTGGCGGTTGTTAAGCTTGAACCAGCGACCTTTCAATCACTCAGATTTTTATCACTGAGCTAACACTGCTTTCTCATTGCTGTTTATTAGGTTTTGATCCTGGACGAAGCAACTGCTGCTATGGACACAGAGACGGACTCGCTGATCCAGGAAACCATCCGGAACTCCTTCGAGGACTGCACCACACTAACCATCGCACACAGGCTGCACACGGTCCTCAACTGTGACCGCATCATGGTGCTGAATCAGGGACAGGTGACCCATCGTTCTGCACTCGGTCATTTCTTATCATGTGTTCACTGGTGACGGTGCGGCGGTCTCGGGTTCGATCCTCAGGTGGGGGGCCGTCGGGGTCTTTGCAATGTGCAAAAAGATGCAAGCGAGGTAAATTGGAGCTACTAAAATCATCAATAGAGCCACTCAAGTCGTCGTTTTGTAGTCTGCACCATGTTGTTCATGCCCATATTTGGTGCTCTGTTCCGTTTGCGGGTACTTCGGTTTCCTCCCACAGTCTAAAAACATGCAGTTAAGACAAATTGAAGAGACCGAATTGTCCATGACTGTGTTTGATGTGACTTGTGTATCGTATTGTGTGATGCGTTTGAAACACAACAATAAATAATAATAAAATAACTACAAAACCGACTAACACAGATGCTTCTTGTTCATTGCTAGGTGGTGGAATTCGACGAGCCGTCTAAGCTCCTGGCCAATGAGAACTCTCGATTCGGCGCCATGCTCGCTGCTGTGGAGAATAAGATTTCCGTACGAGGCTGAACGCCAGCGACGTGCTCATTGGGATCTCAATCATCCTCAAATGAGAGCTTTAGCCTCCGGTGCTTCAGTGTCACCCCGTACTGCAGGGTTTTCTTTAGAGAGCCTGATATCGTGTCTCCATGGAGACTGAATTATAGACATTTGCTGTTCAAATGTATTAAACTTGAGCTGAAACGGTCTGGCCACCAGATATTGTTCTGATATTTTCATTCCACGTGAGCGATTTTTTTTGCTTTTTATGTCGTTTCATGGATGCATCCACAATTTGTAAATGTACATCCACTCCGGGAGCTTTTTTTCACACGGAGAGGACTGGATGTTCACTTACTCTGTCCACATCCATTTTACACACGTAATTATAACGATGTCGAATAGAGTTATTTTTACCATCTATGTGTGACGTCTCGTGATGCGAGTTCTGCTTGGCTGGGTTCTGGTTTCACGTCAGAGCCCTTCAGCAGTTTTCCTCCGTTTTTATTTTTTACATCGTTTAGGTTTCTTCTGTCGGTTGCTCGGTTACTGTTGTTTTCTAAACAGTCTGATGTTCTCGGACTGGTTTCACATTAACACAGAACAGTCTGTGCATCTGCAATGGAACGGTCGATTTCCGTTTGGATCAGGGTGGTCTGTCTCACTGATACAGGGATTTAGTCAGGATCAGGTAATGGTCGTCATGTTCTGGATGATTCTGTATCTGATCGTCTTTCTGCCTGCTCAGCAGGACCTGCACAACATCCGTCCATGCGTCTGTCTGTTGGACCTTCCACAGCCTTAACATTGTTACTTGCCTTGTGAAGGCACTGAAATGACTGGTGGAAGAAAAGGAAAAGAAACCTCTTGTCATGTTAATAAAATTATTTTAGGTGTAATTCTACTGCCTGTTGGTCTTTTATTTTTACCAGAGAATCAAGTTTCTGCTTTTTAACTAAACAAGTTAAACATTAATTTCTTTTTGTTTTTATATTTTGGAACATGCGTACAAAGGTGTGCAAAATGTGCAACTTTAATCGACTACAGTTGTGAGAAAAAACCTTTAAATGACGTGAAAATTTTGTTTATTTTCTGCTTTAAGTACAATTCTGCTTCAGTAGATGAGCGACTGATTCAGAGGAATCAACTGAACCGACTCTAATATGAACTCTGTTCTTTAAACTGAATCCGAATCACCGGCACTACTACAGATACTCCTGTAGGGGGAGTCGTGTTAACCAAGCCATGTGTGAAGAGTCGTGTTCAGGTGGGTCTCCTGGTCTCACGCTGTACCCACTCCAAAGTATGGAGGAAACGATCGGACTGTCCGGTCGAAACACAAGTATAAATGAAAATTTTGAGCTGAAACTGTCGTTTACTAAACACGTTTCCATCCACTTTTGTTACATAATTACAACAAACAAGTAAACAAACCAGTCAAGGGTTGATTCTTAGGTATGGCAATCCATTTAAAGTTTGCATGTTCTCCCATGTCTGTTGTAGCTGTGACATAAGCTGCTTATGTAAGAAACTAATTTGGCAGAAGAAAATAATGTTAAGATGCACTCGACACATTTACAGCTCAAATTATTTAATTATTCTTTCTTCATTTATTATTTTTTAAAAACTTATTATTTTTTAAACAAATACACTAAACACCTGAACAGGTCACCAGTCTATTGCAGGGTGCAGAGACAAACACACACGCACACACACACATACAAGGCAGTCTCAGTATCTCCATTTAACCTGACTACATGTCTTTGGACTGTGGGTGGAAACCAGAGCACCCAAAGGAAACACACACAGAGATGGAAGAACATGCAAACTCCACATAGAAATCCTCGGATCGCTTTACCCGGGAACTGAACCTGGAAGTTCTTGCTTGTACATTTAACCACCGATGAAATGATCCAATATTACAGATGTGTGAGTGTGTTTGTCAGCATATATTAAAGATGCTTCACATTAAATAAATATAACATATAAGTGTATCTTCAATCCATGTAAGTCAAGGATGATCAGATCTAAGAAGTTATCTGAATAAATGTGCCATCAAAAAGTCTTGTTGTAAAATAGAAGCATTCTTAATTCCTTAATTTCCCACACCTACATCATTCGAACAAGAACCTTTCGGTTTCCCGGCCAAAAATCAATCAAGGACGGGAAATGGGAGACGTCGAGTCACCCTGTTTTAATGAGTACACAAATCTTCCAGCTCCACTGCACATATTTGAACACTAGCTTTAAAAAATCAACAAAAATAAGAATCTGAATGAAATGAGAAACCATCAAGAATATAAATACATCATAAAATAAACGATATATCTAAGAAATAATAACTTATTTCATGAAAAGACTTCTAAATGTCAATTTCTGGTTAACTCCATTCTCCATTTGATCTCCATCGGCCAATGAATTTGGTTAAAAAGATGGACGAAAATATTCAACCCCCTCTCTCTAGATCGAATGGTGAGTTTTGAGGAAACATCTGGCAACCCTGATTTGTTTACTCCACACCGCCCTCTGGTGTCTCCCAAACTTTCTGGCGTGTGAGTGATTTCCTCCTCCTGCTTGTTTTCACTTCCTGTTTTGTAAAGGGACTCGGATCCTGATCGGATCCTTTCCGCCGCCGCTCGGGGTGTCTTGGATGTCTGGATGGGAGATGAAGTGGAGGTCCTGATGGATTTCACTTAGAAACCCACTGTGTGTGTGTGTGTGTGTGTGTGTGTGTGTGTGAGTGTGTGTGTGTGAGTGTGAGTGTGACCATGTCAGAACTCTAAGAGAAGGTCCCGTGCCCGCCACCGCCTGGCTTCTTTCTCCCCGGACGCCGGACTCCGGCATGGCCGAACTGAACGCGGCTCTGTGCTGCTGCTGCCGGAAAGCTCTCCCGATGCCCGGTGCTGCTAAGGCTGGCAGCGCGGCTCGGTGCCGCCTGGTGGACGTGGCCTCGGCGTCCAACTTCCACAGCTTCTCTCTGCGCCACTTTCACCTCGACCTGCGGGTGAACTTCGGTCTGAAGCGGATGAGCGGCGCGCAGGTCCTGGAGCTGAATCTGCTGCAGCCCGGGGTCGAGGCGCTCATCCTGGACGTCCATCCGACTTTACTCATCCGCTCCGTGGACTGCAAGGTGCCCGGTACCGCCGGCTGTCCGGACCTCGTCCTACAGCTCACATACAGCCTGGAACCCTTCACCGACTACGGCTCCTCGCTGAGGATCGTCCTGCCCTCCGCCGTCCAGCCACACCGACCGTTTCACCTCACCGTCCGCTACAGCACCACCGACGGACCCGCGGTAAACGACACACGTCCGATAACATCCATAACACGTCCGATAACATCCATAACACGTCCGATAACATCCATAACATGTCCGATAACATCCATAACACGTCCGATAACATCCGTCAAGCGTCCGATAACATCCATAACACGTCCGATAACATCC
>JAOUQU010139132.1:0-15132 GCA_028566735.1 Ammoglanis amapaensis | reverse complement strand
TGTGTTATAAATGTGCAGCTAGATTTAAAGTTTCTGTTACAACTGAAAATTTATCGGTCGCGCAAGTAAGCAGCACCACAGTTAATTATGTTCGTAATTTTGGAAAAAAGTGCGGCTTATACTCGGGCCAATACGGTATTTTTTACATTGTAAATCAATACGGAACACCTCCGAACTTTGAAGTAACACATAATTATGTAGCAAACAAAAAAAGTGAACCTCACGATCACATGCCCAGTTCTCTAAGCGCTAAGCCACAGTCAGCAACACATCTAACACGATTGTCAGATTGTCACGAAGAGGTCAGATTTTCCTCTTTTCCATCCCTTCTAGACAAAAGCAGCCTCACCCAAACTGGACAACCAGCTGAAGAAGCGAAATGCCCCGGCACCTCCACCCACCACGATCCCCAGCACCCCCTCATCAGTCCCTGCCATGCCCATCGTCCGGGTTCTCAGAGCTACCACACCAGACGACTCCATGTCGGATCTGAGCCACAGCATCGAGGACTCTGAACCCACTCCCTCCGTCTGCAGTAGCTCCAGCGGTGACGGCGACGCGGCTGAATCCAGCAGTCTGGCCGAGGAGCCCATGCCCAGACCGGCCGTCTTTCAGCATGAGTTCCAGATCGAGCCAGAACTACCTGAGATCAAGACCAAACTCGAGCCCAGGCTGATTTTTCAAAAAGCGACACCCCTACCAGAAGCGGCTCCTGAACCCACTCCTCAGGTGGCGCTCAGGACCTCGGTGATGCAAGAGCACGAGGAAACCGAATCGGCACTCGAGCTTAAAATGGACGAGGTGGAGAACAACCGACACAGCGCTACAGGTACGTACACACACTCCATTCTTGCTCAAGTCTACGGCTATGATCTGCCTATGTCTATGTAACTTCTGACCCCAACTCCTAACGTATAACTTTTCAGCACAGCTGTCCAGTAGTGCCTGTACACACTGCACAATTTTGGTTCAGCTTTTCCTCGTTCACCAGATGTGCAAGCTCCGAGGTTAATCGGCATTCACTACAATTTGGCCTGAAAGTTGTGTCATATTTGCTGTCAGAACTCGAACAGACTCGAACAATATATATCTAGCATGCTTTATATTCGGAATGGTCAGTGCATTCTGGGAGTTGTGGTCTTTCGGTAGAGTGAGTTTATTATTTAGACGATGAGAAAACGAGAAAAAAAAGCCATAAAACTCCAACAATCCATCAAGCGGTGAGGCTTCGTAGCCTATCGAAGCCGTTTCATTGCTCAGTTACATTATTAACACGAAATTAAAATTATAATACTATTTAATGTTACCGTTATCCATGGTAACACCTAGAGTTCAAACTACACACTTTACACTAAATGATTTAGGGTGCATATGACTCGTGAGTCGTATTTTAAGCTCTCCTGTTCATATTTCGACTTTGCCCCCCCCCCCCAAACACTCCATGATTTTAACAGTGTGATAAAACTCAAGGCCGTTGCGTCACCTGGCCAGCTTCTTATCTGAGTTTTGCTGACAGCAGGTAAATCCATCATCTTAATCTCACGTTCTTCACACACTGAGCATCTCACCCCCGAGGGCAGAGTCGTGTCCTACCGGCTCCGGGCGTTCACGCTCAACACTGCTGACTAACCACGGCTGAGTGCTGATGGACGAGCGCCAGAGAATTTCAACACTTTTGTGCTCGTCTTTAACACACCTCGACTTTTGGCTTCGTATGTGATGTTCGTGTTTTCTAACAGCACAAGATGTTCTTCCATTTTCATTCTACAAATCAAAGAAAAAGAAAAAGGATCAATTGGTGGCTGAGGATTTTAGAGTCAGCTTGCATAGCTTGAAAGAAAAAGACTCGTAAACTCAGGAACAGAATCAACCGAAGCTTAGGAATGAACACGAAATTACTCAAGTTTGTGAATTGAATCGACTCTATAGCTCATGAGTGGATTTGACTAAAGCTTTCGAATGAAATTGAATTTGTACGTTTTGAATGAAATCTGAAGTGCAATATTGGATTTGACTTCTAGCTTCACAATAGAATTGATTCTGAAGCTTTAGACTGGAATCCACTGAAGCTTTTGAATAAATTTGGCTTAAGAATGAATCAGCTCTAAAGAGCAGCAATGGAACTGACTGAAGCTTTAGTGGGTTGGACTCGAGCTTCACAATGGAACTGACTGAAGCTTGAGTGGGTTTGACTCGAGCTTCACAATAGAATTGACTGAAGCTTAAGAATGGAACCGACTCCATTGCTGGACAATAGATTCGGTTTAGAGTCCAAAGAATGTTGTCGGTTCTAAAGCTTTAGATTGAAACTCTTGCGAACACTTGTGATTAGAATCAGCGCTGAAGGTCAAGACTAAACTGAAGCTTAATAGAATTTACAAAAGCTCAAGAAGCTTTGAAATCAAATCAACTGTGACGCCTCATTATCATGTTTTAGTTACTAAATGAATTCATTAAAATGAAAATGCATCAAAACCTGTCTTGTTTGACCACATCACTGACCCATCATCAGAAACTATTTGTCTAAACCAATAAGCGAGTATAAAAATGAGCTGAATCGTGACATTGACCCCTTCCCATCCCCGTTAGTTTAATTTGGATGTCGTTTTAAAGCCTGGATACAATGGTAAGTGGTATTCATTATGTTTATAAGATCAGGAGAAGGTCAGGATGTCGCTCCTGTTTTGAGATTGTTGATACACACCAAAATGTTTTCCAGATTTCAGAATGGCTCTGCATCTCTGGACCTTTTCTGTTATCATTTTCTTCATCGTTTAGCCGGGGTTAAATCATCCTGGCCAGTGAGTGGGTCAGGCTGTGTTCAACACTGCTGCCCTCATCAGACGCTGCCAGTTATAGAACACACACATACACACACACTATCAGATTTGTCGTTTCATTTTTTATTTTTCATTTTCCCTCTTTGTTTCCCATGACCTCTTTCTTCCTCTGTGTAGTATACTGCTGTGCTCCTGTCCTGGTTCGCTCTGGACGCCGGTGATCAGACGTGCCTCGTCTCTCCCAGCCCGTTCCTCACTTCTCCTGTCCTTCACCACGCTCCTCTTCCTCTCTGCTCCTCATTGCTCCACCTTCCATTCTGTTCTGCTGAATTTATTCTCCTGGCTTCTTCTTCTACTCATCGTTTTTATTATCTGACTCAAAAATGTTCTTTTATTTGTTCTTTTGATTATTATTATCAATAATAATTGTCGCACTGTTAACTGAGGCTGTGGGAAGCTGTGGGTTATTAAGTTCTTCTTACTTTAATTCCTGATTTTGGGGGGGGGGGGTGCAGGTGAAGGGTTCGGTGTGTCTGGTGTTTTCACTTGGAAGAGGAAATGACACCGACGTGTTAATGCATGCAGGTCGATTATTCTGGATGTGGTGCGTTTCCAGTATGGCAGGAAATCGGAATCTTTTCCGAATTGTTTGTTCAGCTGCTCTCGTTAGAGGTCAGCAGAGCAGATTGTGACCGTATGAATGATTTTGGCATCGTTTTTACACCCTTCCCAGTGCAGCCCTCTTATTTACTGAGTCTTGAAACCAGCCCTGCTGTTTCAGACTCAATGCAAATTCAATGTTGATTTCAAACTCGACGTCGCAATCCTAGTCACTAGGATACACAAACCTGTACATGTTAGTGCCGGCCCTCATGCCCGGTAGGTCATCCTTCCCAAAGACTGACTATGCCAAATGTAATAATGCAGCTCACGATCCACTGTGGTGACCTCTAACCTCTAAACTTCAGGTAAACTTTTAGTGGTAATGATCGAAAGCATTTAGTTCAGTATTAATAATGAATAAGCTGATCGCTTAAATCATTGTTTAAGTGTTGCATAAGGGTTTGTCCGGATCAGTCAAGGGTTTAACATTCATGCATGTCGCAAGAACTTTGTGATTTATTTGGGATGTGTGTCGACTGTTGATTAAAAGCATCCTCCTGTTTGTATAGTATTTGCAGATAAATGATTATTCCTGCAGGTCGAGATGTGTAATTAAACATTTGCATTTGTAAATTGTTGATAATAAAGTTTAAAGGAATCGGATCCTATTGTCAGTGGTCCACCAGAATCTCCTAAAAGCGTATCCATATTCACACCTCAGTCTGTATATCTGTTTATTTGCCATCCTGTTAATTACTCGATGCTTTCAAGCCGCTCACAGTCCTGTAATTGTGCTCTGTAAACAACACAAAGATGTGTTTGTTCTGCACCACGTTCACGAAACGAACAAACGCACATCTGTCAACCCAGACTCTTCAAAATCCCCGTTTTATTTCGACGAGAACCCGCTTCTCCTGTCCGACCTGCCGACACATCAGATAAGCATCGAACCCGAATGTGAGAGCTCATTGTTTGTACAGTAGGACCATCACCGCGGTGTCACTTCGTCAGTGATTTAGAGGCGAGTCAGCACTCGTCGAGCTTGGGGTTTAATTTAGTGCAGAATTACCGGATCACACAGCGGGTGGCTAAATGTGGCCGAAATCTACACTTTCGTTCATAAAACTGTCAACTGATATAGTGTAGGGATGTAACGATTCACCATCGCTTCACATTACGGTGTAATTTGGGATCTAGATTCAGTTCAGCTTAATCCAATGAATGTGTATTAAACAGCAGAGGGTGCTGGTGCTGCTTTATTTTCATACAAAACCAGCATCATAGGCATCGTTGGTACCTTCCTCAAAAATAAAAGCTTGTTCCTTATTTAGATAAAGAAAATATCATCACAAATTTAGTCATTTGACTTTATATTTTAATTTTGAATATGAAAATAAATTGGAACTTAATCATTCATGTATTTATTAAGTTCGAACTGGTCTGTGGTCTCCACCTGCACAGAGACGAGAGAGTGCATTGATCAGGGTTTGTCGCTCTGTACACGGTGTTTATTCACAAGCACAGTGGTCAAAGAACAAATAGAAAAATGTATACAGCGGTTCACATTTTGTTTAAAATGTTGGTGTTTTTTTTTTTGTGTGTGTAGTGTGTTTGAATAATGTGTCATGTTTACACAAACACTTGAGGTGTGTTTCATGCATTGTTGTGAATCAGCATGTTCGGTGTTTTTCATGTGGTTGCTCTTACTAAACTGGAGTGTGTGTGTGTGTGTGTGTGTGTCTTGCAAAACTTTTATTTTATTTTTATATACATATTTGTACTTTGTACTTATATATGCTTTGGCAATACGAATGCCCATATTTGTCATGCCAATAAAGCATCTTTGAGTTTGAGTGTGTGTGTGTGTGTGTGTGTTAGGTTACGTAAGCATGTTTTTGTGTAGAACTAAAAACCAGTGTGTGCTTGCGGGTGTAGGTTAGGGTTCAGTCTGTGTGTAGGTGCCTGTGATTGATGTGTGTTACTTTTATTATCCTGTGGCACATTTGGGTGCGTGTGTGTGCGTGTGTGTGTTCGTGTGTTCACTTGGCTTGTAAACATTACAGTCTGTGTGTTCATTTATGATATTGTGGTGTGTGTGTGTGTGTGTGTGTTTTGATGCCTTGGTACGTCAATATCAAGCATGTGTTTTTATTTTATGATCATGTGACGCATCAGTAATCTTGTTTGGTGATTTTTGCCTTATGATCACAAACGTATCAATAATCGTGTGTGTGTGTGTGTGTGTGTGTGTGTGTGTGTGTGTGTGTGTTGTTTGCCTGCTTGGCTTGTAAACATTTGTTTGTGTGTGTATGTTTTGATGCTTTGGTACATCAACACAAGCAGGATTATTAATGCGTCACATTATCATAAAGTAAAACACACACTCTTGAAATTGATGTCTTCGCATGTCAATATCAAGTGTGTGTTTCACTTTATGATCATGTACGCATCGATAATCATGTTTGTGTGTGGATGTTTTACGTCATGATTATATGGAGTGTCAATAATGGTGTGTGTATCTGTCTGAGTGTATCTGTGTGTTTATATTTTCTGTCCATGTGCTGAGCGGTGTGTCATTATTGTGTGTGTGTGTGTCTGTGCACGTCCACGTTTATATTTTACTCCTTAATCACGTGACAAGTGCTGTGCAAACTAAGTTTGTGTGTGTGCGCGCGTGTGTGTGTATAGGAGGGAGAGAGTTGTGAGGTTGCAGCTGCTGTGTTGTAAAAGCTTTGCTGGGAAACGATTGGGAAACTGCATGTGACTCATGATACATCCAGGAACAGATCTGACTGTTCATTTATACACACACACACTGCATGACCCAAGGTTACCAAGTGGCTGGTTTAGTTATAAACAAAAAAACATCACGCCGTGTTTACATGGTCTTGTGTAGGGACGGTGATGGTTTAGCGATTAAGGTGCTCCGGTAGAGATCAGAAAACTGCTGGTTTAAGACCCACTAACACCATGTTGCTCATGTTGGGCCCCTGATCAAGGCCCTTAACCCCCAATTTCCCCAAATGGTTGCTAAATATGTAAACATGTGATGTAAACCGGCTCTTAATCTGTTCAATTCACAAATAATAGACAAGCATGTTCATACAATCTAAAGTTCTAATCTGGCAACCAGGGTCACCACTTTCATAAAGGTTCATCCGTCTCATGTACAGATGGAGTCCTATCATAGTTCCTCCTCCACGCTGGAACGCACTGAGATCCTGACACTTTTATAAATGTTTATTTAAAAAAAAACAGTTTGCATGCCGAAGTGCTTCATTTTTACACACCTGTAACCATGGAGATGATTGGAACACCGGATTCTGATCATTTGGATAGGTGAGCGAATACTTTGGGTAATATAGTGTAGAACTGGAACTTGAACAGGACAGGAAGCTGATTGCTTAGTGGTTAAGTTACAATACTAGAGACCAGAAGGTCGCCGGTTGAAGTCGCTCTATTATTAAGTTGCCACTGTTGGGCCCCTGAGCAAGCAATCCTCAGTTGCTTAAAATGGTGTTGCGTTGTATTTGTAAGGCACATTGTAAGAATAAAGAAGTTTGCTAATTAATGTAAATGTATAACTGGATCCGTTCATCAAACGTTGGGTTCTTTGAGTTCAGCGGTTGCTTTATGAATCTGCTGAACTGATCTTCAAGGCTGGATCATCTCCATCTTGAATCTCAGCCTACACACGATCACAATCTGCAAAGTGGAGAAGAAAGCAAACACAAGAGGGAAGGCTGATGTACAGCAGGAGGTACAAAAGAAAAGGAAAACGCTTGGGTACAATGGGACGTGTTTAGTTTGGCTCTGCTCCAGGAGTCGTTCACCAAGGCCGTGGTTACAAAATCAAGGTTCAGGAGGTTCACTAGTGATGGACAGAATCATAATAACAATACACCGCGTTATGTAAGACCGTTCACCATGGCTCCTGAAACGAATCTTTTACTACCAGCTGTAATCGGGATTTAAACATAAAACCGATCAAAGAAACAACAACAACAGAGAAGCAGAGACGTGGGGAAATGAAATCGGAACGCATTAGGAATCCGGACGAGGCAACGTGGAAGAGACTCTGAATGTGATCGGAGGAGCAGATCCAGATGAGAATGGCAGAAAATCTGGGGAGAATATTAGTGGCATGGAAATCTAGAGATGAGGACGGAGGAAATGAGGAGCAAATTGTAGTGTGGGGGTGAGATAATGATGACGGAAATTGTAAAACTATATTTTTATTTAATTTAGTTTCTGCTGCTGGATCCTGCTCATAGTTTTTTTTTGTTAGCCAGCCAAACAACGGCGTGCACACTTGTAGTTATGTGTTCACTCTCTGAATAAGGCGGTGCCGTGATGTTTATGACGTTTCGTTCATGATCCAACATTTAAATGCATTCGTTGTTTCATATCGATTAGCTAAAATCCACAACAGCGATCCTTCTTGCTCGTGGCTAAAACTAGAAGGTAAACACAAATGCAACAGGACCCTCAGAAACTTAAAGCCCCCCCCCCCCCAGACGTAAGAGTGGAGAATGACTTGACTGTTCTTGCGACTGACGTAGAACTACAAAAGAAAAACCACAACGTTGTCTTGGGCCATTAGGGGGTGGGGTCATCAATGGTTAATGATCTAGGGTTAATGCTATGTGGATCCTTCCTAAGATGATATTGGGGTCCCAGGCATCATATTGGCTTTGCCAAATTAAGATGGTTGATCTTGTCTGTCTCATTTTTGTCTTGGACGTTCGAACCCCAGGCTGGCTGAGTTTGGCGGAGCAGGAAGCCGAGACCGTGAGCGTGTGCAGCAGTGAGAGTTTCGCCGATCAAGGCTACGCAGCGTCCGAGGGCATGGGTGACTCCCCGAGCGCCTCACCGGAGGACACGGTGTCCTTGTGTCCCGACCCCTCGCCCAGCCCCAGCCAGCCCCAGGATGACAGCGATGATGATGATGATGATGAGGGCTGTGCCACCTGGGGATCACGCTACAGGTAATGCAACCCGATAAGTGTCTTTCTTTAGGGTCTAAAAGTCTAGTCAGTTTTATTTGTTTAGCACTTTTTAACAATGCTTTTGATGGCTCAAAGTTTTAGCCACTAGGCTCAAAGGATCCAGAGAAACTGGTTTTGTGTTTCTAAGAGATTTTTTAGGTTTCTAATATCATTATTATTTATTCCAGTCTATTCAAATAAAATTGTTTACGCTAGAATGCTGGGTTTATTGTTCGCTGCAAACTTGTGAGTTTAACTTTCGTGTTCAGTAATGTGATATGAGGCTGCGGTGTGAATTTCTGACCGTATTCTGATGCGTGTGAATTATTTGGAAGTAGCTACAATGGCAGGACTATATACAGACTATATAATAAGGACCCCAAACTGGCATATAGAGATGAGTTTTGCACGTACGTGGGGTTGGAAGAGGATCACAAGGTCCGTAAAATTGAACAACAGACACTTGAGGACTTGGCCACTAGTACAGTAAGTCCTACAGATTAGCCAGGGTATAACTTGTCCCTCGTTTGCCTGGACAGACCAAGGGTCAAATGAACATTAGTGTCTGGTTTAAAGTTCTAGGGCGTGTGGCGAAAGTGATGCAACTGTGCAAGGCTGCCATGCTCATTAACCTCACTGGTTTAGGTGATCAGGTTCACCTTTACATGCTTTATATAATTCTGTGAGGTTATAAAGACACACGTTATGTCCTGCAGATATCGTCCAGGGAGATTGTAACGGTCACAGGAGAAAAAAAGAACGTCTTTGTAAAAGAAAGGAACATACGTGTTTCACTCATTGTAAAAGAGAAGGGGTCACTCTTTCTCTCTCACTCTATCTATATCCCTCCCAGTAGAAACACAGACAGTCCGACACCAATCTGTTGAGCTTTATGTGTGTTAAGTATAAACACTTCTGTCGTTTCAGAGGCTCGTGGGCAGAGTGATGCACTTTGCTCAGGCATGTCAAGTCTAAACCAGGCTTAATAAGAAAAGGCTACCTGAAGTGATGATCGAAGTTCATCTCAAAACGATTTAGTAGGATTTAAGCTTTGTGCAAGACTGCCCGGTTTCCTCCACACCAAACTTCTTCTCAAGCTTTTAACTTTTGGAACAGAGTCAGAGTTCGAGATTTAACACCTAGGAACAGGTGTCCACAAACTTTAGCCATGTGTTGTTTTTTTTAATGTATTTCTTCTGTTAAAAATCTGCTCTCACCGGTTCAGGCATCTTAAAAAGTAATAAATGCAGCGTTATGATGTTCTCCTGGAAGTGCAGGTTCTGCTGCAATGTGTTAGCTTGAACCCGTAACGATTTCTCATAACGGTTGAGTTTTATAACGACGAAGAAGATAAAAACTCTGGCAGGCGCAGCTAGCTGTTTCTCTGTTATTTAACGACCTTTGGCACAGGATGTAAGTTTTATATTAAAGTGGGTTACGTCAAAGCAGAAACCTTTCTCTCTCTCTCTCTTACTCGCTCGTCAGCGCGGGTTATTCTTCACTAACAGCTCCCGAGGCTCTTCAGTGTGGCGTGGACATTGTCCAGGATTTTTTTTTCCTTAATCTGCTTTCTCTAATCTCACCAAGTGGTTAGGGAACAGGACTAGTAATCTGAAGGATGCCGGTTCAAACGTCACTGCTGCTAGGTTGGGCCCTTGAGCAAGGCTCTTAATTCACAATAGCTAGGACTGTTTTATTGTAACTATAATGTGAGTGGCTTTGGATAAAGGCATCTTGCTAAATGCTGAACATGTAAATGCTCCAGTTTTGGGTGATAATTTACATGGACTTGATGTCTATTTGTATTATCAGTATAGTTCATCTATCTCATTAGTCCGTCCCGTCCTTTATCCTGTCCCATCCGACCAGGGAACAGATTTCATTTTCCGTAACCAAGATTGTTTTAACACTCCAACAAAAGTAGGAGTCAATGTAGTGAAGGATGAACGATCACTTCTGCAGTAATGGTGGTACGAGTATTTAACAGTACAGTCAATCCAACTCAATTCGTATAGTCAGAGAGAAGTCGTCCACTGTGGTCCAGAATTTTCATGCAATGTTAATGGATGTAGAACTTTTTGGTCTATTAAGAGAAAACCCATGAATCATTTTGGGCACGTAAGAGTGTGTTTAACAGTTGCATGAATGTAGATGTGTATTTATATAGTGTATATGTCTGCACAAATATCTAGCGGACCACTTTGCCAGAGCCTGGAGTGCTAATGGGTGTGTTGAAACAAAAGCTGCCTGCATGTTTGCAGTGTCACATAAAACCACTCGCTCGACTTGATTTCTCACACGTCTAAGAAAGTTCTTTCCAAGAAACAGCAGTTTAGTTTTAGCCTTCCAGGAATCAGCTGCTCCTCTAAACCATCCATTAAAATATATACTATATTTTCACTAGGTGTCAATGGGCTTGGCGTTTTAAATGCTGCTCCCTGGAGCAAGTCTTTCCACACCCATACCAACAAGCGCCAATATAAAAAATACGCTCAGAAGTATTTAGACCTAGCTTATTGGACGGGCTGTAAAATGAATTGGTATTAAAATCAATTGACACATATGGAGATTTCAACTATAACTTTACTCTTTTAATAAGAGCGTTTTTATCACTGGGTGCTGGTGGTGTTCAAGTATCTCCAGCCAGCATCTCTGACACAAGAGCTGGGATCTCGAATATCAAGTCTGAGCTCTGCCAGCCGGTCCTTGCTGAGCGGTTACATTTGTTCACATAGAATCAGGAATAAAAACTAAACTAGATCATAATCGTCGATTACGATTCTTCAGGCTGATTGATGGCGTCTGCACAGAGACGAGGGAAAAGTACACGATCAGGGTGTGTCTCTGTACACAGTGCTGATTTACATGCAGACTTGTCAACGTGTAGGTGAAAGAAACCATTCGCCTATAGCACATGTGTCTGGGGTTGGGGGTGGGGGTTAGACATGCTTCAGTTGCCAAACAGTTGATGTTTCAGTGTATTTCGGGGACACGGTCTTACCGTGGTTATATGTAGACAATGGCATCTCTAAATTGTAGCTATAAATAAAATCTCTGTGCTAAAATGAATACAATAAACCCATAATGATATATTATTATTCCTTATTTGGCAACTTCCCAATATTTGTGCCTATAGTGTGTAAATCGAGCAGAGAACAAAATAAAGCTGGTAATTTATTAACTTTATAACTGTGTATGAATGTCATGATGACTATTCGATAGTAGTACTCAATAGTTCTGGTGATATGATGAACAGAATTACAATAGTCCATTAACCGAGCCTCTGTTGTGTGATCACAGCACCGGAGACGTACGAACAGAGCACCAGTCAGTCAAGAGATGGAACGGTTATGAGGACCCAGAGATCACTGCTCAGATCCATTTAACCCTGGCAGACCTGGATGCCGATTTAATGGACGGTACTTTAATGGTTTTATATGATAAGTTTTATATAACATATAATCACAAACTCATAACGATGGATCTAAATTGACATTAATATGATGTTAATAGTTTTAATTTCCTTTTCATTTATTAGCTGCTAATCAGTCAGAAGCGGCCGCTGTGCAGAGGAAAGATGAGATCCCCGTGTCCGTGGTTGACCTGGACATTCCAGTCACCTCTATCGATGACGTCCTTCATGATAATCGCTCCAACATGAGCGCTTACGAAGTCTCACTTCAACGTGCCAACCTTAAAAAACGAGAAAGCTCCTACAAGCCAACTGTCGATCTCCAAAACAAAAATAACAACGCCACAAGGGTTGCTCAAGCCCAAGCAGGTCAAAATCAGACACACAGTTACGCTAGGAGGAAAGAAATGGTGAACATTGGTGGAAGGATTCAAAGTGACGCTCAAACGGAGCTCTCTCGCAACCCTGTATCTTATGCTTCAAAGAATCCTGTACCAGATTGCAAAACATTACCTACTAAACCATTACCAGAAGGTCCCACACCGTATCAGAGAAAGATCACACACAACCCTATGTCTAGATTCGGTTTGAAGACTTTCACAATCGTCCCTCCCAAACCAGCTGTGTCCCAGACTCCAAAGGCAACCGGCTCCCTCCGTACAGGTGCCATCAAGATCGATGAGTTTGGTAACATGGTCAGGCAGACAGATGCTCGAGACACATCTGGTTTTCCTGGCGAGGTCAGTCATGATCTAGACTCACCACTTTTGGGAAAAGCAAAAGCTTTTTGGAATTCGGCGCAGAAACAGGATGCATCACCCCCCACCAATCATAGAGCTTCTCTGAAGACCAGAGAATCTAAACCACCTGAAACAGCAACTGTTCTGGAGAAATCAAGTCTTCAACAAACAAAACAAGTCAGTGGATCAGCCAATAATCTGTCCTCTGTAAGAACCAGAGAAGCTGAGCTACTTGGCTCGGAGACCCCGGTACAGATGGTCTCTCGAGAAAAAGAGCAGTTAAATATTCAGGAACCTCTGAAACATTTTGGCGGCTCAACTCCTAACTTGGCATCTGCAGTGATGAAGAAGCTTGCGATTGCAAATCCTGCTGAAAGCATGTTCTTCTCAGAGCATCGGAAGAACTTCCTCATGCCTACTAGAAGAACATCCAGCCAGTACGTAGCTTCCGCTATTGCCAAGTACTCCGGGAATTCCTCAACCATGAGTGGCGTTCAGGATGTCCCTGAATCAACATCTGGTGCTCAAAAACAAGTTACCAACCGAGGTAGTCTTGCAGTTTGTGCAACCTCAAGGCCTAAAACAACCAACCAGGACAAGTCAAGCTACGTCAAATCAGCTACATCAAACTTTAAGACTTTACCTACACCTACGACCTCGTTCCCATATAATGCTGCTCCTAAATGGTCTCAGAGTCACATCGCCAAAAAGGTGGAACAACCATCACAAGAATTCACCACTATCAGCACTAAATCTCTAAACTCCAGCCCCGTGAAGACTACCACACAGCTCGGCATGTATCCCAAACCTACCCAGCTCTCCACTAAAGACAGCACGAGAGCGAACAAGCTCCCTGAAAACACAGCACCTCTACAGAGCCCAACGCAACCGCGTCCATCAGTCGCCAAGAAGCCGGAAATTTCCATTCTAGCTGCCCCATCCGAATCAAACCAGACAGGTTTATTTGGGCCAGTTAAGAAGTTTAAACCCGTGGTCCCAAAGACTGTGGAGAAGGAGAACTCCCTTCATAGTTCCCTCATGGAAGCCATTCAGTCTGGAAGAGGAACCGAGCGGCTCAAAAAGGTACGGTGTACTACAGATGACGTGCGTTACGCAATAATTGTAGGATGTTTGATGACAATGATTTGAGGTTACTCAGGAAAAAATATACTTAATTAAAGGCCGCTGACACCTGTAAAAATATTTCACTTTAGCTGTAAACACATTCTTTGTCTCTGGTGACTTTTGACAGTTGGCTGTAATTCTGGGATGTGCAACGTTATTGCAAATGCGTGTCTTTAGACTAGAATTCTCAGCATTTTGAGTGAATATGTCTTATGTTTGGAGTAAGGGGCAGCACTGTTTATTAGTAGTTAGCACCTCAGCCTCACAGCGAAGAGTCTCTGGTTCGATTCCCAAAAGCCTTCAATGCAGTTTGCATGTTCTGTCCATGTATGGGTTTACTCCGGGTGCTCCGGTTTCCTCCCACGGTCCAGAAACATGCAGGTAAAGCATGTTGAAGATAGAATGTTAAATAAATAAATGTACCGAGTGTTCGTTTAGACACGTAGGAATTATTCTTCCGCATTTGAACCCAGTCCGTGCAGTGAAACACACACGTTTGTATAGTGAATGTGTATTCAGTATGTATGTTTTGTGTTATCTTTATATAGTGATTGTGTCGTAGGTTAGTATATTGTTTGAGCTGTGTTTCCTTTCTAACTTGTATCCAGGTATCCGACTCTTCCAGGACCAGCACCATGACAAAACCGACTTATGTGGAGCCCGAGAATGAAAGATCTGCTCTCCTGTCAGCCATCCGAGCAGATCATTCCACTAGACTGAAGAAGGTGAGTTTCAATATGAAATCACCTGACTGTTAAATATGAGCTGTACACAGCGTCCGCTGCAGGACCAAAGTTTTGTGGCCACCTGATTAAGAGACTCTAGAACGTTTTCAATGTCCCATTCCAAATCATTTATGGATCTTTATCATTATAACTTGGTTTTAAAGATTAATGTCTTAACTTAATAATTAACTTAGTTCTTTCCCATGTCCCATTTTGTTGTAACTATAACAAAATCCATATCATGTTTTTGCCATCTTGTTTTATTCAGGGTACTCCGAGCTTCCTCCCACAGTCTAAAAACATGCAGATAAGGCTAATTATAGAGACCAAAATTTCCATGACTGTGTTTGATTTGATGAATGAATGAACGTTTCCTGTCACGGATAGGACCTAAAGTTTAAAACATGACATTAAAATGCTCAATAAATAAATAATAACAGTGTTTCGGATTTCGTCCGACAAGATTCTCTGCCAATCATTCAAGCAAGCATTGGTGTGTCGGGACTGTTGCTGGATACATTCAGTCACCATGATCGAGGCTCGTTTATTTTGTTTAGTTGTTGATGCTACTATACATATTTGGCCATACAGTCTATTATTTACCAAACGTGAGCTACAATATCTATAAATATCAATATAGTGTGTGTGTAATATTTATGTAATAACATTCACATTATATATATTGGCGGCACGGTGGCTGAGTGGTTCAGCACTGTCGCCTCACAGCAAGAAGTCCCGGGTTCGATCCCCGGGTCGGGC
>JAOUQU010139027.1:0-15135 GCA_028566735.1 Ammoglanis amapaensis | reverse complement strand
TGTGTGTGTGTGTGTGTGTGTGTGTGTGTGTGTGTGTGTGTGTGTGTGTGTGTGTGTGTGTGTGTGTGTGTGACGTAGATGAGCTCGTGGGAGTCTGAGCATCTGAGCATGCGCACGTTTCTTATGGACTTTTGGTCCACGTAGAATAAACACAGCAGGATTTTTCTGACACCCCCCTTGTTAAACCAAGTGACAAGACCCCCAACACACACACACACACACACACACACACACACACACACACACACACACACACACACACACTCCTGGTCATTGTAAATAATAATCGAATTGAAATATATTGTGTGCCAACATAAATGCTCGAACCCTGACTCTGGGTACCTCACAGATCATTTGGATTTTAATATTTGTGTAAATGTGACTGTTGTTTTTACTTTCACTGTTATTAATATGTAAAAATGAGCAGATAAGATTTTCATGTCCTTAGAAGGCCGAACGAGTCTCAAGGTTTCTTTACCATTTTATATATATTTTCTTTCTTGTGAACTGTTTCTCTGCTGGAATTTCAGTAAACTTAACTGTTTCTTTGTTGGAGTTTGAATAATTTAGTCAGAAATAAGGGAGCTGTTTTTTACAGTATATATTTCAATGTGTATTGTTATCAAATGTGTTGTGTGTGCTCTGACTCCTTGTGTTAAATGCAGTTGTGAAAATATTTTTCAAACTAGCATTTGCTCAAATTAAAGATGAATAAAAAAACTAATAATGGGTTATGTTTCACATTCATTGGATGTTATTTCTTTATGCTTAAGTTCTGTTTCAATAAAGGCTATGAGGAACTAATTTTTACCCTGGTTAAGAAAAAAAAACATCTATTATAACTGAAATAAAGCAAGTTAGAAATTTGCCAAGTGAATTACAGAAACATGGAGTAGTTGCAGTCATTGCTGCTAAGGGTAGCTATGACAACGTTCAGTAGGTGTCGGTAAATATCGTGACGTGAACAATTGAGACAGTCTTTTACAAAATGTGTTGTATTTTGTAAAAAAAAAAAAACAGACACAGCGCGCCAATGACCGGAGTAAAACAGCTTTACAAAATGTAATTATTAAATAAACGTGTGTTTGATTGTTTTGTTGAAATTATTTCCACTTCTTCCCTTTGTGTAGTGCACTTGTCGCTATTTGGGACGTGCAGCTACGATATTTATATATAAGGGGGCGGAGCTATTTTTCAAAAAGGGGAGGGGAACGAGCGGACGCGTTTTAATTGGCAAAGCATTTCAAATAAAGGGCACTAGATTGAACCAGGAAGCCGGTCGTTTGCTTGGAAAGTAGTGCACAATAGTAGGTATTAAAAAGGCGTTTTGGACGGAACTCGACGCGTCTCACCGCGAGGACTTGATTCTACTGGTGAGATGTTCTGACTAGTGGTGAGTGACAAAAACTTCCCGTTTAAGACCGAGTAATAAACACTATAAACAAATTATTCCAACGTAAATGTAGTTTAATTGGTATCATTTTAATCTTTATTATAAACTAGGCGAGTGACTGTGGCATGTGTGTATTATCCTGCTAGTTGTTTAGCTTAGATGCTATCATTGTTCATTCCTATTTTTTAAAATAACGTACTACATTTCTTCTTAAAATCCACAGTTCTGAAATATTTATGTCTAGTTATTATTAAATATCATAATTTCATTCATTAATTTGTTCTTTAAATTAGTATCTGGTCTTGTGGAACCCGGACACACCGCAGCCCGACCAGGATCCAGCAGTTAATTAAATTGTATTCATTAGTTTTTTTACTGTGTTAATGTTATTTATATATTTTTTATAAAACACCTCCCAGTTAGAGTAATGAGATGTTCCACTGTACACCAGTGCTGAGAGAATTGAATTATCGGTTGGCAAAGCCTGGATAAATAGGGTGGTTGCGTCTTTAAGGGTGTTTAATTTTATACACAAGCTAGACGGAATTCTTATTGTTATTATCGGTGTTTAATCAGTATCGTTAACCAAACCTATTCCGATTGGTGTGATCATTAACAGATCGACAGATACAGTTTCGTTCCCAAGCCAGAATTAAATTATTTTTGGATGATTTTAAAAGAAAGGTCATCCAGCCTTCAGGCCAGTCGTCCTGAATTGGAAATGCAGACAGATCTGAGGTGCTATGGTGTCTCTTCATTTCTCTACAAGAAGGTCCTGGGTTTGAAGGTCCAGGGTGGTCAGTTTGCATTCACTCAGGTTATTTGGAGACAATGTTTTTGATTATAGTTTTAATAAGTAATTATTGCTTTGTGTTGTTTCAGGAAAGTACAACTTTGGAGCTTAGTGAGATCTAAATTCCTGAAGGGATTGCATCGACTAATCCGGGTTTTTGCTGCATACGGATTTATTAAAACTTAATCCTTGTTCTTGGACGCTTATCTTGTTTCAGTTGCCAGCTTGGTGCCGAATTGGGTGGAAATGGAGCATGAAGAAGGAGATGACACTCTTGTTACAAACCAGAGAGGTGTTAAGAATTGTGGGATGTTTATTTGTGGAGCCCAAAACTTCAAGCTGAGAGATGTTTTTACATGGTGAGACATTCATCAAAGCCATAATGGCAGATTGCGATCGGAAAATATTCTCAAGAGCTTCAGAATTAAATTAGATTGTTTTGTGTTTCTAAGTTTGTTCTTTTTCCCCCATAGGTGTTTAGTGAAGACTGTGGCGTTGGGTCAGTTGTTGTCCGTGCTGATCTGTGGGACGGCTGTGACCAGCCAGTATCTGGCGGAAGCTCGCGTGGAGACTCCGATGCTCCAGAGTTTTCTCAACTACACCCTGCTGTTCCTGACCTACACCATACCTTTGGCTTTTAGACGAGGTGTGACGAGCAAAAATAATTCAATTTAGAATGGCCATCATTATTTTTTAATGTTAAAACACCCATTTGATTTCAGTATAGTTAATAATATTATAAAAATCCAGAAACCTCCTTCCTTGTAGTTATACCACCGCTAGTTTTTTATTTTTTTAAGGTCACAGTGAGAGACCCACTGGGCGAAAACACTAGTTGTATAGCAGAGTAACACGACCACAACGTGCACACACACAAAGCACAATTTCAGTATCTCCAATTGCTGTGATTGTATGTCTTTGTACTCTGGGAGGAAACTAGATTACCCAAAGGAAGCCCATGCAGACACAGGGATAACATGCAAACTCCTGAATAGCTTTAATTGGGAATGGAATCCGGACATCTTGCAGTTTAAGATAAGTAATAAACTATAATCTTAATATGATTATTTCTTGATTTAATGTTTTTAACACAGGTGAGTGCAGTATTTTACACATCCTGAAATCTAAGTGGTGGATGTATTTGCTGATGGCGCTGACTGATGTGGAAGCAAACTACACAGTGGTGAAGGCTTACCAGTTTACTACACTCACCAGCATTCAGGTATTTACTAACCACTCACCATCCTTTTACACATACCGTTCTGGTGAGGTTTATACACAGCAAATGTAGTCAGGGAACAATGACTACATTTGCTGTATATAAACGCAGCAACAATGGCAACTTGGTATTTGTGGGGCTTAAACAGGTGACTTTCTGGTCTCTATGCCAGTACTTCAACCACGGCCATTGCTGCACTAACCATAGAGCTTTATTTCAGAGGTTTATTTATTTATTATTCAAGTCTCAGATTGTTTATTTCTGGATAGGATTTTAACTAATGTGACCCATGACTGTTGGCTTTTGTATTGTAGCTGTTGGACTGCTTTGTGATCCCGGTGCTGATGGTTCTCTCCTGGTTCTTTCTGAAGACCCGGTACAGACTTGTGCACTTTGTAGCTGTGGTTGTGTGTTTGCTCGGGGTCGGGGCCATGGTGGGAGCCGATCTGCTAGCTGGAAGAGACCAGGGCTCTAGTCAGTACCCCACATACATTGCTACCTTATAGCGTGCGTGCGCGTTTTGTGTTAAATGCAATTGACCAATTTTAATAATTATTTTGTGAATCATTACATCCCTAATGTATACTAATGACCTTTAAATGAGATTTTTGTGCATTGACTCTCTTGGTTGTTTCATTTTTTGATGACTTGTTCCTTGATCCTATTGTATTACTGTTTCTAATACTGTTTGTATTTCTCTGCACATTAAGCATCACAAGAAATGAAACACAAATCAACAATTTTATTTTTACAAACAAAAAAATTAAATGTATCTTTGGCAGAGAATTTAACACCAATGTTTTGAATGCCTTTCAGTCATCAGATTAACATTTAGTGTCCTCTCTGGCCTCTTTTTCTCTCAGCCTCTCATGTTTTGCTGGGCGATGGACTGGTGCTGATTAGTGCCGCTCTGTACGCTGTGTCTAACGTGTGTCAGGAGTACACTGTCAAAAACCTGAGCAGGGTGGAGTTCCTGGGTATGATGGGACTGTTCGGGACCCTCATCAGTGGCACTCAGATGTAAGTGTTCTAAAGCTCTGGGAGAGAATTTATTTACACTCTATTTACAATGTGATTCGATTCTTACTCCCATTTTATTCATCAATTCGAATACGTAGACAGATTATAAGACACTTTTCTTGTGTGATGGTCTCTTATTTATTTAAATAACGAATGCTGTTTTATTTCCAAAGTGGGTGCAAACTATGTTGAATAAAACTTTATATGGTAACTTGCTAAATAGCGACAGCGCCCTCTGCTGTTCAAACCATTCATTAAACTCTACTAGTTGCCTTCTCCAGATCATGTTTGTTGATTTCCACAAGTCATTTGTAAACACCTGAATTTACACCATCAGACTCATAATTGCAGTGCTATTCATAATATTTAATAAATTGTGTTTTTAAGGGCTGTTCTTGAAACTGAAGCCATCAGAAAAATCTGCTGGGACATGAAAATATGTGAGCTGGTTTGTTCTTTTTAGATCTCTTAAAGTGTACTTGAATTGTTTCTTTGGGAAAACAACAGTCTCAAACCACTAGTGACCATTTTGCTGGTGGTGTTTGAACACAATTAGTTGAATTGCTAAATATTTACCTGGGTGACTGATGGCATTTGTATTTACTGCTTTCATTTATTCGTTGTCTGTTTTGTCACACTCCTATAACAATTTTAGCAGCAAATCATCTTTGAATAAAACATTTTTGGACCTGTGGGAGTAAACGGAAAAGTTTTATAGTATATATAATAAAGTTTTAGATTTTGAATTGTCTTTTAGGTGCATAGATCAGTGCATTGCAGTGCCAGTCTCAAGCTTTGATAAATAGGAAGGGTTTTGTTCTGAAGTGCACAGTGTAGAAAACGGTGCCAAAACGGCGGGGCTTATTGCGATCCGCTGGACGAAACCATCTAACAAATTTTCACTAACTTTCATTTGCTCTCTGTGCAGGTCTGTTGTTTGTTGCCTACATGCTGTGCATGTACGGTCTGTACAGTTTAATGCCAGTAGTGGTGAAGATGACCAGTGCCACTGCTGTTAATCTCTCCCTGCTGACTGCTGATCTCTTCAGTCTGTTCTGTGGCATTGCACTCTTCCACTATAATGTGAGTTTATTGTGACCAGTGCAATGACACACATTCATAAATAGGCATGAATCGATTCGGCAAGCTTCGATACGAATTGATTCACTCTATTTGTATCTGTGATTGTTTTAAGATGAATGAATAATTACTTCAAACAGCAGTTTGTGCTGACATTGTATTTTTAAATGAAGTTTTTACTGAGTAAAATGACATTGACATATGCTATACTCTTTAATTAATGTAAACAAAAAAAATTTTCTTCATAATATAACAAAATATATTAACATAGCATATCAAACAAGCATTGGATATGTTAAACCACAGTTTTATCCGCTCTTTATTTTGTTTTCTTATTAGTGGAACTACATTTTGGATTCATATCTCTCTCTCTCGTGTGTGTGTGTGTGTGTGTGTGTGTGTGTTCTCAGTTCTCTGTCCTGTACATTGTATCATTTATGATCATCACTGTGGGCTTCATCACATTCAATGTTGTACCCACCTATGTACAAGCGCCAACCGAAGTTACTGAGAGCGCTTATCAGAGCATGGCTACAGCTGAGGTGTTTCAGGTCGAAGAAGGTACCAACCACGACTGGAATCGAGATGAAGAGGAGCAGAAATGTAAACTTGGAGACTAGTCTCCTGGAGCCAACCGCTCGGCTCTGTGCACAGAAATACGTCATATAACCCGGTGATCTACAGCATTTGATATTCCTCTATTCTGAGGACAATGCCTTTTGTACAAAAAGTATTATATTTTTTTGAGGTTTTCGTTGTTTGTAGGATTTATGTGTACTGACTGAAGTTATATAAGGATATAGCTGATGATAACTTGAATGTTTGATTTATTTGCAGGTTTAAATGTTACACTTACAGCTTACAGGTTTTATGTTGACGTTCTGGTACGTGTTAGCTTTAATTCCATTGATAATGCACTAATACTCAGAATCGTATGAAGTAACAGCCACATGTATTTCAGGAAAACTACTTTCAGTAATAATTCATACTATAATGAGTATTTCTAATGAAGCAGTCCTGAATTATTATGCCAAGCTGTAACTGGTCATTTAATGCTTATTAGTTTAAGTCAAATTCACATTATTTAGTTCTAGCTATTTAGTTTGGTCTTTTATTGGAGAAAAAATTAAGTTTTAACTTGCCAGTGCTACATTAATTTATTCATTTATTTTAATATTCTAACCAATAATAATTCCACATTTTTTTGTAACTCCTACTAAATTTCTATCTGAACCCAGTTAAGATCTGGGAATCGTACACAATTTAGAATATTTGCACTTACGAAACATTTACTGTTACATGATTAAAATGTTTCTCTGGTTTATGATTCAGAAGATGTTATGTATATTATATGTAAACATTATTTATTTGTAAATTGTGCCTAAAAGGTATTTGCAGTAAAACTGTGATTCAAGAGCTGTTCACAATCACTTGTTTGGCTTAAATATTGTTTACTTACAGTTTGTCTTTACTTATAGACAAAATTCGCCAGTATAGATCTGAAAACCACTGTATTATTATAAACATCAATCACACACAAATCAAACACAATTTATGTAAACATATTTTTATTTAATAATGTTATTGCCTGATTAGGTTGACATGCAAAACATTCTGTGATTTTATATTTCTAAAAATTGAGAACTTTTGTTTTATGTTTTTTTTATAAATATTTGAACAGTTAATAAATGTTTCTGCTGTTTTGTCTGATTTTGTTATGCCTGCTGTTATAGTTTTTAATCTATTAGATATGTCAGTTTTTAATAACACTTATACAACCTTCGGATTACCCACCCAGTACCTTACCCAGATAGCAAATACACACATGAACGCCTAAACACTTTTAGGACCACCATTAGCTGCTTTTCTTACTGAAGAGAAGCAACGGTGTTCTCGTTTATCTGGAAACTTTTGGACAGCATCTAAGGAAAGATAATAATTAAAACAAAAATGCTACTTATTTAAGTAGAATATGAGAGGGAGTGTAATCACACAACATGTTGGTGATATAAAATACATAAATATATTTATTTATATAACAATAAAGAAAGAAAAATCTAAACCGCCCTATCATGGAAAGAACCATGGATTGCCTTACTCAAACATGGGTCTTCGCCACAGGAAAATAATCTAGTATTAAAGATTTATTATTACAGATCTATTACTATTAGATACTAATATTAAACAAATTTGTGAGTGCCAAAAGTACATTTGTAAATCTTGTATACTCAGCATATATTTGAGATGCTTAACATAAAATAAGTAAAACTTATAATTAGGAGTCCGAGCACTTCGGTATGTTTGTTCCAATTTTTATTCTTTTTCTGCCATAGCAGCGTTCGGGCATCCCAAACCGTGAGGCCTAGAGGCCTAAATTTTAGTCACCTAGTAGGCAATGTGCACCACTACCCAGACACTTAAAATTAGCTTGATTGGCCTAAAGCGCATGAAACAGCGTTTTTGTACGGCTTTCGTAAGCCAGATTTTTAAAATTGCTAACTATTTTTGGCAAACCTAAAAGGTACATTGAAACATTAGGCTCTGCTTACTTAGGTTTTTTGCTAATTAGCATAATTCGTAAAACCTTCTTTTGTGAACTAGTCTCTGGATTTTTGCTGAAAATTTGTCAAAAAATACTTAAAAAAAATGCTGAAGATTAATAATTATCAAAAAAACTTCGACTTTTGTAAAGCCATGGGCTGGGATATGCAAATTAGCACATAATGACAACACTAGAACTACCAAACAAAGTTAACATAGTGTTTACCTTTAAATCCCAAAGAACTGCCATTTGGCAAATGTGAATAGCTCTTCTCGCCTCCAGTGTTATTTAAAGTAGGCCATTACATTTGCAAGGAGACTCTACTACACTCTACAATCTTCTCTGGAACAGGTTGGTGAACCCCCACCCCCCAAAAAGTCAACATTACCAGATGCCATTTGGTAGCCCCTGGTAGAAAAAGGGGTCATATGAAAATCCTGGTAGTTCTAGTGTTAAAAAACATCATGTTAATCTGGAAAAACCATAACTTCAAAACGCTGCATCAAAAAAAATAACTGATCCATTAAAGCAGTGGCTAAGTGGTGATCATCTTCACTTCACATCAATAGTCACATCAAGTCCTGGGTTCAATCCCAAGGTGGGTTCATTTTGGGTCTTTTCTGTGTAAAGTTTGTTCTACTCATGTCTGCATACGTTTACCCCATATTTTCCGGTTTCCTCCTCTCCAAATCATTCAAATCAAAGTCAGGTTAATACATGGAGATAATACATAGATATAACTACATGGGCAAGGAATAACATCGGAAAACCTCAAATCAAATCAAAGTTTATTTGTCACATACCATAGTCACATACACTCCATCCCAACACTCGAAATTACGTTTAACAAGCTAGAAAAATTATAAATGGAAACTAATAATTGTAAACAATGTAAACACAATTAAAAAGGTAAGAAGTAGGAGATGGTAAGTCAAAGGGAGAATAAACCTGTTTATATATATTTAAATAAAGTGACTGGTTGAAAGTGACTTAGTGTCCATGTGTGGTTAAGTGACCTGTTTATATATATTGACCTCAATATGGTTTGACTGATTTGTCCTTGGTTTTATGCTGAATGTTCTTCCTGATACGCCCGTCCTTATTTATGCAGGCTTGGGACCAGCACTACTGTTCACATTGACACCTTTGAATTAATTAAATGCCTTTAAATGTGCATGATCAAATTACTAAATAAATAATTATATAAAACAATTCAGCACTGACACGCGAAGTGAATAAGACTATTAGATCAGATTATTTCTTCATCGCAACATATTAGTGGGTGGGATATATTATGCAAAAAGTCAACATTTTATCCTCAAAGTTATGTACTGGCTTTATCAAGGAAAATGGGTGAGCGTTAAGATTTGATCTGGTGTGTTGTGTGTGCGTATAAACCGTAGCTTTAGCTTAATACCACCAACTATCAGGATGTGAATTAGACCGTCAGGCCAGAATTCTGCTACTTTGTACATTTGTTTATTCATGTACAGCAATTAAACTTAAGCAAGTTGAATGAGATCCAAAGCCTGCATGGAAAAACTGACCAGGGTACCAGCCCATCCTAGAACATCACAGATTGCAGTTCACATGAGCCGTTAAACTTACATGCATGGTTCTGGAAGATGGATGGAAACTAACGTACCCTACAGAAGCCTTTAAACAGAACATTTAAAACATGCAAACTTCCCACAGATGGTCAATCCAGATGACATTTAAACACTTATGGACTGAACCGTCAGCACCGTCGCCGTATAGTGGGATGGTCGGAGTCTTTACTCTGTGGAGTTTGCATGCTCTCCATTCTGCATGGTTTTCTTTTAGAAGCTCTGGTTTACTCCCACTGGGAATTTTTAATGCACATTAGCATCAAGAGTCTGATCTTCCCAGGTCAATCTCAGTCAATCTCAAAACCCAGATAAATAGGATTGATGTGTAAAGAAGGCATCCAGCACGAAAACTTTGCCAAACCAGTATGGTATTGCAACACCTAATTGCCAGCCCTGTAATAAACCCAGACTAAGGCTAAAGAAAACCAACAATATTAAGATCTTTGCCATTCGCTTGATGAAGATTTGAAGAAGACGAGATACTGAATCCCAGTGGCTGGGAAGTTCTAGAACACGTCCTGTTTTCTTGTGGATCAATAGGCTTCTTTTGCTCAGTGCCTCTAAAAGACTTCTCTATTCAAGCTATCAAAAGGGTGTGTGTGCTGATCAACACTCATCGGATTCAGTTGGCAGTGAACCCCTCCGAATCACTGACAGGGTTTCCTGTGTCTCCTCTTGCATTCCCTTTTATGTCTGTGTCTCAAGACACCTGGAATTAGTTTTTAATGACATCCAGTGTAGTGTTCGGCATCTGTCGCCCCTAGTGTGCGCTAATAGTCCTAACGCAATGTGCGTCCCAAATCACACACTTAAAATAAAAGCACAAGTTTTAGTGCCTTAAATCTAGGCGCACTGAAAGTACCTGAATCTCTCTCTAACTAAACGCCCCCAAAATACAGTGTGAAACGATAGACACTACACGCACTAAACGGACGCTAGACACTACACGCACTAAACGGACGCCTTTTTGGCAACATGACTGAAGGGGTGGAACATTCAACTCTGACTCTCAAAAGCAAAGCAAATACACGTTCATTGTATAAACAAAAGCTGGTGGACATTTTGGCAGGATAAAGAAGCACGAACAAAGGGTTGGTCAGTCATGTGTAGTGTCCCATATGAGACTTACCCATGAAAGTGTGCATTAAGATATAAGTGCACAGTGTGCACCAAAACTGTATTTACATAAGTGCGAGTTTTGGGACGCACCTACATTGTGCTGTCTGTGTTGTGTGAAGTTATTCTTAATCTCTCCACAATGCTCATCTTTTCAGGCTTCCTCATCCTCTGTACAAATCTGTATATTTAAAGAACTAGTCTGTAGTTTTAACCTGAAGTTCTGTTCTCATTTACAAATGTCAAAATGTGAGTTGCCGTTTTGAAAAGCCAGACATCCACTGCTGTAATGTTTAGTCTGGAAATACCAGGTGACTGACCTTATTACTTACACACTTGTTGCACACACACACACACATACACTAGGGGTGTGTATCACACGATACAATCATTTTAACACTGCCATGATACAATTTGATATCGGTTTGTTTCAATAGGTTTTGATTTGATTCCTCACAATGCGCTTTGGGAAGAGATTAGAAATGAAGCAATTCAGTTTATCCGTGTTTGCACTGAGTGATGAGAATCCAGCAGTTCTGAACAGAGGCAAAACTATTTTGAAAAAGTCTCTGCAGTATGAAACAAATATTTGGTCTTATATATTTAGGCCTTAAACTGTAGCAATTTTAGCTCTTTTGGGTCAGGAAGTGTTGGAATGCTTTGAATGCTGATGTTGAAATGCTGGAATTAATGTTTCTTGCTAAATTAGATATATAATAATAATATCTTATAGCTTATATATTAGTTATTTTCTCTTTCCCACATCTGCCCATTTAAACTTGCTACATTTCGGACATTTTGTGACTGGAGCTGGTCACCATAAGCGAGTGTCACTTTAAAGTAGCATTCTTGTGACACCTCACTTTATTGTTTGTACTAAATTTGTTTATATTGTCTACCACTCAAATTCCTAAGTTTATGTATTAATATAATTTGTCCTGTTCAATGTTTTTTCCTCTTAATCGTTTCTGTTTGACAGAAGCGACGGGCCACGAATAGCATAAAACATGCCTGAGAGAGACTGGAAAGATCCTGGAAAGTTATAATATGATTTTCCATACAGCTTGAGAGAAGTGTAGCATACAAAGAGGAATAATAATGTCACAAACGTGGCCACTGTGCCACTCACTGTAGAGTAACCCGGTATTTGCTGAGTATCCGGGGACTGAACTCAGATTTATAGCTTGTTAAATATCTGGATTTTATTCTGGCCAGTTGACAGGTAGAGGAGTTGTAAAAACGTAGAAATTGTGTTTAATATTTTTAACAGAAAATATCGACACTTTTTTTTTTTTTACAGTATTGCTGATGTGATCATTCATTGCCAAAATTGTATTATTCTCCAACTCCATACAGAACAATGGGTAAAGATGTATACACAGCTTTGCATATACCAACTTGGAAGTGTGGAAGTTGGGGTCAGAGTGCACGATCAGCCGATCGGGTTAAAGGTCTTGCTCAAGGACTCGTGGCCGTGTAGCAGAGCCTGCATTCGAACCCCCGGTTTTTCGGTTGATAACTTAAAGCTCCATTCATTAGGCTCTACCGTCGTTGGTAGGCCACTTGCTAATTGTATGTCAGAGTGAAGGCAAAGCAACATGTACTCCGCACCTCTGAAGTGTTCCACCTTCTGGACAGTTGGAAAACCATTCCAAGTGGCTTCTTATGAAGCTGATTGACTGTAACAAATGCAAAAAGCAAAACAGGCTAGTTCAGAACCTAAACTGTAAAACATTGTTTCCCAAAAGCATAGTTGATGACAATAGTAGCTACTTACATAGTTCAAACGATGCTTTTAGGAAATGAACCCTTTCTGCGTTTCTTTTCCTGTGTGTCTTCAGTATTGATTTACAATGTATAAAATAAAACTGAATACATGAGTAATAAACAAGTCATAAATAATCTAAATAAATAGCAACTCCAGTTTAAGTTTAGAACAAACGAGGCTGATTAAAATGAAAGTTTTGTTTTTACTGAGACTGTTCTGATATGATTTAAATGAACATAAATGTAGAAAGGTCCCACCCGGCGTATTTGTTGAAGTTGGCGTGTGGATAAAGTGAAGCTGGAACCCGGGTAGATGGAAACACATGAATTTGCAGTAAACAATAACACAAGTACATGGTTCAGTTTCTCCATGACCATGTGCAATGGCTGGAACTCTCTTCATGATGTCACTCTGGGCCTAGTGTCAATAGAGCAGGACTTTTATATGCTGACTTTACAGTTTCGTAAGCTCCACACCTTATGATTTTCTGAGGAATTGTTTTCTTGATGATTCTTTCTTTTTCATTTTTCTTTGTGGAGCAGGTTTAGTTTGATCTCGGATGCTTTTCCTGAGTATCGTGAGTTGTCATGGCTAGAGGGCTGATCAGAATTACAAATCAGGGACGTATGGTTCTCTGCACTGCTGTGTTAGCACTGCAGCAGTAACAGTAAACTTTGTTGAAGAAAATTGACATTCGTAGGTTATTAAATCCTGGCCGTATGTGCAGAATACATGTAAACAATGTGTTGGGTGGGTATCACTTTTTGATTGGATTGGTCCTCGTACCAATAATTTTTTTTTCTTTTACACTTTGTTTTTAACTATTGTAAAATGTTTAAAATATCACAATGAATTTATTTATACTAATACTCTGTGACACATATGCCAGTATGTGCCACTCTAATTTGCCCTCAGCTGCCACCTGCCATGTTAGGGCAAACCTAACTTGTCCATTTGTCTTTCGGTAACTTTTGACCTTTTGTCCCCATCATGTGTTTGAGCATACCGGAAACAACCCAGACGGCGGTACGGCGGTGTCTAGTCTCCGCACAGACGTCTGATCACTTTTTATACTTCCTGTCTCTTACCACTTCCACCTAATACCAGCAACACACACACACACACACACACACACACACACACACACACACAAGCAGCTTATTCTTAGAAAACTCACAGACACTTGGCATCATATTGTCGTGTGGTTGCCCTTTAACATGTTTTGCTAAATTATGTTTGTGCCTTGTTAACTTTCTTTACAAATTATTCCTGTCAAATTTGTGTGTGTGTGTGTGTGCTACAGATTTGACTTTTGCATAAAGCAGTTCTGTCCCTACACATTTGTCACACTGTCTTTTTTCTATTTAAAGCACAGTACTGTTGGATCTACCAATTATCAATTACGTTTGTAACTGAATATTTCATCAATCGTTCCGGTGATTAATCAGAAAATGACTTAGTTTAATAACGAGGAAGAATAATTGATAAATGATAAATGTATTTACTGTAAATTTTCATTCATTGAAATAGCAACACTATAGTTTAATGAACACTGTTACATGGCACAGACCGATACATGAGAATTAACTCATTTTAAATGAATGGTTTGGAATTGTCTCACCACTGGTTGGATCAGCATGATGACTAATTCCGCTGTGTTTAAGCTAAAAGGAAAAACCGTTTAACTTTTGAGAGAATCACACATGATGTGCTAGCATGTTGTACCCTTTTGTTCCATTGGTTTGAATGGCACAATTCTAACTGTTAGTGTATGTATGTAATGCGCCTGAATCAACTGACTTCTAAAGTCATGGCTTAATAGAACCCGAGCTAGTGGTTTTTAATAGAGCAATATGTAGATAAATAGGGAGACCTAATGGGAATTTATGTATCTTGCCAGCTTTTTGTTGTCTTTCTCTGCAAGTCTCTTTTCATGTTTCTGTTTCCTTCTCTGTGGCTCTCGTTCTTCTGAGTTCTCCATTGTTTCCCAGCGTCCCGTGCCCCAACTCCTCCCCCCCTCCACCCTGTTCCTTTTTTCCTCATTCCTGTCCCTAGCCTCCTTTCGTTCCCCTCTTCCTGCATTCCTCCAGCTGATCTCAGGCCAGATGGGGGATGCGTCACCGTCTCTGAATGGCTGCTGATTGAAAGTTCAGGCCACTTGTGTTCTCACCAGAAGCAGCGAGACGACACCCGATCGATCTGACAAGACGAAATGAGACTCAGTTCTCCCGAGTGCTTAAATGTGTGTGTGAGTGCTTTATTTAGTGTGTAGTGTATACTGAGCACTTAACGTCTTAGTGCACAAATCTATAGGAACGTGTTGTCGCAAATTGAACACTTTGGGGAAGTAATGGACATTTGATCGCGGTTCTCTAGCCCTTCAAAATATTTGCCAGGTTTTGTTTTTGTTTACCCCCAACTAAAGATTAATTTCATTAGTGCTACTGAAATTTATACTAAGCAGTTGCCTTCGTTTAAGGATTTGGCAACAGCAGTTCATCTCCTTCCGTTACGTAGATAAAATGGTGTCCATTTAGTGCATTTTGTGTTCATTGTTTCACACACACACACACACACACACACACACTATATAT
>JAOUQU010138810.1:0-15137 GCA_028566735.1 Ammoglanis amapaensis | reverse complement strand
TATAATTTCTATTTACACGTTTTACAATTATTAAATCAGCATTCACTTTAAGATAACAAAATTGTACATTGTTAATTATGCTAGCTTTACATTTTTTAAATGGACAATTGAATAATCTCTTTAAATTGATTAAGTTTGTTAAATAGTAATAGTTTTTTTCAGTCTGTCACACCAAACATTGTTTTCAGGCAGATTTTTACTTCTGCTTGGTGATCGTTCACATGTCAGACTTTCAGAACTCAATAAATTTCAATAAAATCCAAACACTTGCCATCAAAACAAGCAACTTAGATTCTCAGGTCTAATTCTGAGGTTTATTCTTCATCTGAATGGGAATAACTGTGTCTGCAGGTAGGCTGATGATAGAGGTACAAACGGGTGCCTCGACCACGAGGACACCTTCTGGAGACAGTGAGGCGCTCATCTGCTGCAGATCGACCTCTGCTGGCAGCCTGGGGAATGGCAGACAAAAAAAACTTTTATTCATATAGAACCGCAGACATGAAAGTCTTTGTACACTATGGAATGGTGAGTAATTTAATTCGACTACTCTCTTTAGTGTAAAGTGGTAAGACTAAATTATGTTTGTTAGGTGACATTTTGAAATAAATACAAATTGGGTGGATTAAGTACAGAGAGCTTACTTGTACTTTCTTGTAAAACTCCTTGAAATGGTCCCACTTTTATTTTGCTTTTCCACATGCTTGCCTGTGCATGGATTTTAACACAATTTTAAACACGGCCTATTAAAAGTATGTTGTAAACCGTTGTAAAGAACTTAAACTCACCAGACACCTCCAGATAGCCTTCAGTGATTCGGACACTGATCTCCTCTGGACAGAAATGGCTCACATTTAAAGAAATTTTCCAGCTCTTACTGTTTGAAGCAGATGTTGGGAGCTGCATCTGTGGTCCATCGCTTGACGGAGATGAGTTCTCCGGACAAACAGGAGATACTAAAGGGAAGGACAGGAATCCAGGCCATTGTGATTTTTCCAGAGCTTCTCTGGCCTTCTCTAAGAAATTTAAAGATTCTTTAAAGAAAAAAGGGGCGTCTGTACACTGGTCAACAATACTGGAGTCCTGGAGAGCATCCCAACTGCTGTTACGTTTAAATAATGGACGAGACATCTTTTCTTTTTCTTCACGATAGGAAATGGAAGCCGATTTTAAAGCGTCACAATCTCCCATTTCGAGCCTTACGTGCCCCTTTATACTCTCGCTGCCCATTTTGACTCGTCACTTCGTTTTCCAAGTTACAAACATCAACAAAGCAGTGAGGTAAAGCTTTCACCATGACGTTGCCGCAGCAACACAATCATCCCCATATTAATAGCTTTGAACGGATAATGGCAAATTCTTGGCAGATGACCACAGGTACACTGGTAATGGAGGTGTTCTCAGTCTCCTCTGTAATCCAGTCACATCTCTATGCTCTTTACCACAGTCTCTGGAAGCTTCCAAACTTGGCTGGAGCCGTATGTGCCCTCCCCTCGAGTAATGAAAGAATTCTAGTCCACTTGTAAACACTTAGGGTCAAACAAAGGCTGCACACAAGCTGGTTAAAATGCTGTTACATAATTCACAGCTACTTATTTAAAATAATTTAAATGGCTGTTTACTTACACAATGTTTGTTGATACTGGCCATAAATAAGAGCCACATAACTGGTAAATCTTTCTCTTGAATGTCACCCAGTCTTACCAGATGGAAGCAAAAAACAACAACAACAACAAGAAAAAAAAAAATCACATTGGATTGGACTATTTGAAAACCCCAACAATAATAATAAAAAAAGACATTAGACTGGTATAAATGTATGCTCTCTTTAATACAGCATCTGCATTTCTTTACAAACACATTAAGGCATGTTGGCAAACAATGCCCATTTTATTTAAGACAAGGCAGACTGGCCTGAGAATAGACAAACCGGAAGAATAAAAATATATGGATGACGAAATGCAATAGCATTTCGATTCAATAGGTTGCATATAAAGGCTGTTTGCTCCCACACCAGATGAGTGAATAATCTGTAATGAAAAAGACATGATATATAGTTATAGATAAGTCATTATAAAACAGTATCAACACAATTAACTGGCTTTTTAACATTTTAATTCATAGACAGGTATTTGCAAACAGTGAATGACGAATGTTATTCCATGTGTGTGTGTATTGGTAGACTTTGATTTACCTCAATAGTACAGAATTACCAGTCGAGGTTCAGGCAAAAGGATTTCCTCCAAATGGATCTCCAAAAGGATCTGCTTTTGTACTGGATTGTATAGCTGGACCACTCTGAGAAGTAAATGTTAGCATTTAAACAAAAACTCAGCTACAAAAATTGTTACAGTAGAATCAAGTTTGTATATGTGAACTTAAGCAACAACAATATACTTACTGTAGCAGCAAGTGGTGCTCCAAAAGCATCATCAAAAAGAGCATCAGTTGTGATGGGACCTGGGTCTGATGAAACCAGAGCAACGTCAAGGAGTCCTCCCATTGTGGTAGGGGGTAAACCAGAGCACAGAATTGGATCAGCGATCACTGAGGGTGACTGAACTGCAAGTTTAATAGAAAAATTAATTTAGTGCAATTCCATTTCAATTTACAAAACTTTGACTTAAGATTATATACCAGGTGCTTTTACGGAAAGCTGCTTAATGTCAAAATCGTCATGATCAGCTGCTTCTTGAGCGACACCAACTTTGCTAGAAAAGTACTGATCAAATGAACCATTGGTGCTTGCAACAGAAAGGCTGCCGGTTCCAGGTTTGGCCATCTGAAAATCTTTAAACATGTCCTTCCCAGACTTCTGTTCTTTTCCTCCAAGCGGGTCTAAAGTTGAGAAGGCATTCTTAATGGCAGGTGACTCTTCTTTCACTGGAGGTGCAGGAGGTGGCCTCTGAGGGGCCTCTGAGGGTGGCCGACTTCCCATCATTCCTCCGGGAGAAGACATCATGGGCATAAAAGGACTTTGCTGGAACTGGTTAGATGGGGGGCCAGACTGAGGCCAAGCACCCATAGGTACTGTGGGTGCTGGCTGTCCCCAGGCTTGGGTGGAACCTGGAGTTCCAAAAGGAGAAGTCGTTTGCTGTCCCCACTGAGGAACTGGTGTTGCACCGAATGCAGGAACCGGAGAGAAAGAACTTTGTGAAGCACCTTGAACTGGTGCCTGAGGAACAAAACCTTGAGGTGGAAACATCGAGGGTGCCGGCTGACCCCATGGACTTGTCCCCGGAACAGATGGTGGTCCTATTGACATGGAAGCTGAATAAAATAAAAAAAATTCTAGTTTCAAATGCCAGATAAACATGGTTATAGAATGTATTTGCTTACAAGTTTGTGATAATGAAAGATCACTGACCGAGAGAAGCTATAGAAGTGGTTGTAGAGGCATTGAAAAGATCTGCTGGAATAGAGGAGTTGGATGGAGTTGTGGGTGAACCAAAGTTTTGGTGGGGCGATGGGGTGAACATACTTGCTCCAAACATGTCATTTTCAGAAGCCTGTGAAGAAAATGTGTGAGTAAAATGGCACTGAAATTGTAACGTGCAAGAAGCAGGAAATAGAGGACACAAGACAACAAACATGCAAGTCACGTTAGTAATCCTAATATGACTGAACAAAACTGAACACACAAGTGCATGCAACTATTCCAATCATAAAAACACCACCCATAACAAAGTGCCACCAACATTAACTTTTGTTCACCTTCTCTCTTCTGCGCACATGGCCAGACTTGGAACTCAAAGGTGGGGGTTCGAGACCAATCACCCCATTATTTGGCATAAATGGTGGAGTCACGCCAGTATAAGCGAGAGGTGAAGTTTGGGTCATATGATGCAACAAGTTATTTGGGCCATTACACATAGAAGAAGGGTTTTGAATTGTAGGGACCGTTTTGTTAAATATGTTACAGACAGAAGGGCTCGGAGCCGATGGCTTTAAGGAAGAACTGCTATAATTATTCAAGTTCCTTGCTGGAAACTTACCAATATGTTCATTTACAGGCTGATTATCTAAAGCAGAGTCATTTAAGAGAAAGTCGGGAAAAGAAACATTATCATTAGATAATCGGGGCAAATGATCAGAAATAACAGAGTCGATCTGACCATTACGTGTAACAAAGGGGTTGTCATTAAATGGGTCTGGACTGGGAGTGGGGAAAATGTCCATTGAGGAACTGAAAATATCATTGGGTGTGTTGCAAGGGACTGTGGGATATGAGCCAAAGGGATTGCCTTTAAGGTTGTTCTGATTGGCATCAATCACAGAAGTAAGTTCCAGCATCAATAAGCTGTCCAGCTGATTAGAGCAGATAGAAAGAAAGAAATCAGATAAGTCAAACATGATCAAATACTTAAAAAGAATTTGGTTAATCAAGTTATTAGATATCTTAACAATGGTTAAAAACAAATCAATAATCATGTCATGCTTTATATTGAGTATAGCGTTAAGAGATGCACGTCTTGTTTGCACAAGTCTGAGAGGCTTGAAAACTGGATAAAACAATTACCCCTATGTGATTTGTCCAATCATCCTAATTTAAAGAGGAAAAGTTTAATTTTCAGAGATGAAGACAAAGCATCATATCTAACGAATACTGATTAGATAGGTTTATATTACCGTGGGAGAGTTTATGTCTGGAGGTGTAGACATATCTCCAAAAAGATCCATCTGATCCACGGACTGCACACAGAATAAATTTAGATCACACTTTTATTCTCAAAAGCGTTACATCATGATTATGGTTTACAGTTTTGTCATACTTACTTTTACACTCGTTACTTTGTCATCCAGACTCAGCAAAGCATCTCTTCCATTCTTAAGTGAAAAGGTACATTTGTGTCTCACAAAAATAAATTTAACTTAAAGAAAAGACATTAGAAGAATGTAGGCCTCTCACCTCAGCAGCAGTGTCTGTGATATCCTGTAAACAGAATTACAGGCACAAATCACTTTCACCCAAATGTGTAATTTACATAAACACCACTAGAGGGCAACACTTTTTTGTAGTTATTGATTGCATAAGGGGCAAGCTGTAAAGGAGGCCCTTGTGTACTGTAGAATCATCAATAAATGCTTGTTTACAGCACTGATTTTCTTTTCTTACCTTCTCCGCAGTATCTGCCTCTTTTTTCTTTGTGTTGAATATCACCTGGAAGAGATCTTTTAAGTCCACGACCAAAGGCTGTGCCTGGAAGGTTACATCAAATAAGCAACACAGACAAACGTTTTTGAGCTGCCACGATTACAGCCTCGATATCAACATTTAAATTCTAAATCCAGACGAGACCTGCTGGGCTGTCTTAATAGCAAAAAACTGGTGCTGGCCTTCCGCACCACACACGTATCCAAACGCTCGGTTGTCAGTTATATCTCGAGCAATGAAGGAAATCTTGTTTACTGCATGTTCGTGTTCAATCACCTGCAAAAATGACAGGAAAAGACATCAAAATGTACAGACGATTATAATTTGATTTATAATTATATGATTTATAATTAAAAGATGCACTAGGTCGATTTTGTCGAAATATTTTCATACTAGAATATCAGAGGAGCAGCATCAATTGCAACTAGTAAATAATTTATTCCTTGACTGGAAAACCAGCAAAGCAAAATTCATGCACAAGCTTTTTCGTTCAGGTTTACTCAAATGAAACAGTGTTTTTCACATTTTCGGTGTTAATACAACATCTAATTCCTTACACCAGTCTTCTCATCGATGATTTTCATTCCATCCAGAGAGATGTTTACCCATATCTTTTGCTTGTGCTTGCCTTGGGAACGAGCAGCTACTGCCATGCCCTACACATAAGATACAAGTCAGATGGTACAACAAGGACTTTCTATTCCGAGATCTATTCGGAGTTACTCGTATCTTGTATTAAGTACCTTTAATTTCATCATGGAGTCCTGGCTCATTTTATCCCCTCTGGCTTCAGGCACATCATCGACGCCGATCAGTTTGGCTTTATAACGAACACCATCACCCTGAAACCTGGTCAGTAGGTACTCATCAGTCTTCTCAGGAGCTGGGGATAAAATGGATTGAATAAACAAAATGGAGCCAAATCATGCATGAAATGGTCAGCAATATACTTTTTAAACGAATAATAAATATTAAATTAGTAGATGTACCTTTCTTCTTTTCTCTAGAGAAGAATGTCGATTTGCCTGAAGAATTATTAGTGGTTTCAGTTGTTGGACTGGTCTCGGGTTCCGTGGCTGGCACGGTGGGTTCTGTGGTGGGTTCTGCAGGAGGCAGGGTCTCAGTTTCTGTCGACATTCTAGAAGCTTCTCACGGTCAGAAGGATCAAGTGAACAATAAACTCCTCAACACAAGGGGACACGTGCCGGAGATATTTAGCAAGCACACATTCTCCACTATGGGCCTAGACAAGCAAAATAACACCAACATTAGTGCAAGAAGTTTACGAAGCATGGAAATTGTCATTTAAACACTGTTTTTAATTTAATAATTTAAAGCCAAACTACAAAAGCTCCACAAATAAATGTATACATTTTTACATCTTTGTAATGACGGGGCATTTTCTGGTTTGGTCAGGAATGCGGCCAACAATAGGCAGATAAGCAGTAGATATAATTTCCAGCATTTTCTAAACCCCAAAAAATTCCTGAACGGCATTCTTACACATGAAAAAGCTGACAAGGAAAGAAAGTGTTGAAGCTTTAACGGTCACCTCTGACCTGTGGCTCATTTTCACCTTCCTTTAACCCAAAGCAAAACCGCATCCTGCAAAAATCGTCAACAATCATCAAGTACTAAACACTTCTTTGAAAAGTTAGTCTTAGTTTTTATATATATTTAAAGCTTAAGTATTTGATGTCTTTGCTCCTAGCCACAGCTTTCGACACCAAGTGACTTCAGTCCCCACCAGAAATGATCAATTATTAAAAACAATAATAATTCAAAATAAACATTTACCAGTCAGAAGTGTCTGAACAAACATGTCAAGATGCAGAAATGAAAAACATACAAGAAGATTCATATACATCCAGTCAAAAAGCAAAACTCTGCGCAACCAAGAAAACGAATTAAAAGAACTAAAACGTAAGTCAAGAGCTTTATAAAAAATAAGTCGAAAATTCAGACCCCCATACCACAGTATGTGCTCGCCTTGAAGAAATGCTGACGGAGTATCAAAGGTTGCCCAATGAAATCTTTTATAGTTAATGTTAATCTAGCTGCTTCTCATATGACTGTCACTCACTGACAGCGGTCTACTGCAGTCATTAACTAATGTGAATTATAATTGACAAAACTCCTTAGATAATAAAAAATAGCCAGAAATGTTATTCAGTTGCTCAAATGTTGGTATATCAAACATTTTACTAGCCATATACATAAATGTTTACATCATTAGTTCAAGCTGATCATTCAATTGTACAACACAAAATAATAAGCCAGTATGATTAACTGCTAGCAAAATATATAAATATCATTCAGTAGATAACGACATTTACCTACTGACGTGTGAACCACTAACACGAGAAATGGCAAAATATATTTAAAAAATAATAAAGTACTTCTGTTAGGGCATGTTTACCCTGTCACTAAATCACACAGCATGTGACAATCACACTGCAGATTCTCATAAAAAAGTCATAATTCTCTACTAAAACTGTCCATTTAACAACCTTATAATCTCATGATGATTTTATTTCCTCTGGATTTAAAAATTAACCGAAGCTGCTGCTCAATCACATGACCGTGAATCTTCACAAGATTTAATTTGATAAGCAAACAATACATCAGGATTGTAAGATAAATGCTGGTTTAAGATTCTTACATTCTCTGCATTTTTCCATAAAGAGCAGAATTACCAAACCAATACAGAAGCAGGGAAACAACTTTAAACATTACACGTCATCAATTAATACATAATTCAAAAACTACTAACATGTTTATAGTATAAATCACACACCAGATCACAACACACTGTATGTAAACTTTTGCCTTACGTCAAATTGTTTGATTTGTGACTAAATCTTTTGACTAATCTGTAGGTTTATATTTAAGTTTAGTGAATTGCCGACATCAGCAAAAGTCTGGTGCATATAAACCACCCCACAGCTCAGAATCAGCACGGTTAACATGTAACTTCCCAAGTAAATGTTCTCTACAAAGTTATAGTGTAAAACTTAAATATGTCACACAGAGTAAAGGTGAAGTAAATATCACATGGTAAGGGGGTTGCTGGTTGCCTGAACAGGACCGGTCCATAATTTATTGAGTCTCCTTAAAAAAATCTCTTTTAAATGTCCATAAATGTCAATGATGAATTAACTAAAAGAGATTCTGATCTCTGAAATTTATCATTTACTGGTGAGTCTCAATAACCCAACTACTATAATTATTTCCACTTTTCCAATTTATTGCCATGTGTTGTCCAATTTAAGTGTTCTATCTGCATTAAGTAGAGTTCATTATTTGGAATTGCAAAAAAAGAAAAAAGCATTTCAACTCTTCACTTATCAAAATAATATATTTAAATAAGATGTGCACAGTTACATTAATGAGTAATTATAAAAGTATTTATATTATATCTGGTAAAGAAAAAAATGAATGTATTTGTTTGGTGTGATATGCAGCCTTTATTTGCTGGTTTTACATATATTGGACCAGACACATGGTGTGAAACTTTTCTCCACTAATTTCAGTAATGAAGCAGCAGAAGCTGATTAATTAATGAGCATTAAACTAAAAACTGGTAGCATTCGGTCTACCGAGACGCAAAACGACTTCAAATGTTTTCTGGACATGATTATGTGGTCTAAAATACAAACGTAATGATGTTTTACTGATTACTGAGATTTATCAACCAGAACAAACAGAAGAATAAAAGATTTAATTGTAAGTGTGCGATTGCGCATGCGCGGTGTATCACCTGGCGTGCCTTTAATTGGTCACAGATTGAAACTGGGAAAAGATTTAAAATTAAACCTATAAACGACATTTTTTTACATAGTTCACAAAGTATATGGTTCCAATACGAACAAAAATTTAAAAACTAGTTCGTGACTACAATGAAAAATGAATATTAAACAAACTTAAAGTGGAAATAAAGCATCACTCACCTGTGTATCTTTACAAATTACTGAATTCCATTTCTAAAAGCAAACCACAGAAAGAAGTAAATGAGGGTTCCACAGACTCAGGTGGATTGTGTGCTGCCAGCCTGCCCATCCAGCACAGTGCACCAAACACATATTTGAATACTAGGGCGCCTCCCACAGGTTGTTAGTTTGGCGGTTGCCACATATTTCACATTTACCCTTTAAACCAATTATAGTGTTTTAATAGTTCCATCTCAGAATTACGAGCTTGATAACTGAACTGAATTGATGACATGGCACAGTAAATGAGTTATTTAAGAATTCTCTTGGTAGAATTGTGGTACAATAAGTACCACAACGTAAAACGTCACAACCATCCATCCATCATCTAGTGTCACTAGCACTTAATCCTCTTTAGGGTCATGGTGGGACACATTTACATGTTACATGTTACTTACATTTACCTACATCACAGTTACAGTAACAGTCTGCGCAATGAGGGTTAAGGGCCTTGCTCAAGGGCCCAACAGCAGCAACTTGGCATTCTTTGGATTACTTGTCCAAAGAAGCACTAAACTATGCCTGGCCCTCACGGGGCAAATATACTAAACACCTGTTGCAGGGTACAGACACACAAAGGGCAATTTCAGTATCTCCAAACAATCAGACTGCATGTTTTGGACTTTGGGAGGAAATCGGAGAACACAAAGGAAAGCCACATGGGCAAAATAAGAACATGAAAACTCACCAATATGTCCGAAATCATTATTTATAATAGACATGGTGTCACAACACTTTTTTATATAATAACAATGGCAATGATAGTGTGCAGATACTATGAGACTAGATACTATCACATCCTTCATATCACAAGTGAATTACATTCTATTGAATTATATTCTATAATTCTTGCAAATAAAACAAATTTTAAAAAGAAATGCATAGCCAGTTTGTCCTTGGGGGTTGAAAAACACGTTTGCTTCCTTTATTTTTGTATCCATCTATCCTTCCTTCCTGTTCATTTTCTAGTAATCTGCTGACTGTGCTTCCCAGTCGTAGTGAAGGGGGCAGAAAAATGATCTGAACATCAGCCAAATACACAGAGACGCATCACAAGTTTCAATATACTTGGAATATCACATAGACTAGATGTTAGTTATTTTCAACTCTTACGTGCCACCGGTTCAGACGCTTTTTGTGTTAATCCTGCTCATGACTTTAGAGTTAAAGGCAGTTTAATCTAGTCTTTCTGGATTTCTCATCGTACATAGACACAGTCATATCAAAAGAGAAAAATCCATCCATCATCTAGTGTTACCAATGCTCAGTTTGGACTGTGGGACGAAACCAGAATAGCTAAAGGATACCCACATACAGACATGAGTAGAACATGCAAGTGCCACACAGAAAACCATGTAATGCATTCTGTGAATAGGAATAAAAGTGCTGGTATGGTCTCGTTATAAGAAAAACAGGAAACTTCTCCAAACCCGTCCTTCTGTGTTCCTTCACATTTCCTGAGAGACCTGAGAGGAAATTCATCAATTGAGAGGATGTAGAAAATGTTGGAAAGTGGTGAATTCAGCACATGGTTGTATCTCTGTGCTTCAGTCACTGCTGGAGCAGATCGTTCCTCTTCGTTGACCTCGTTCTTAAGATGTGTTATAGTCTTATTGTTTTGATGACGCTTGGTTCTGCTCGATCAAGTGCTGACATTGCAGATGGGGATGGGGTGGGGAGGGGGGGTGGGGTATCCATAGCCAACGGATATGGATCTGTAGTGCACAATAATTGTCATTCATAATTCAAAGTACTCCAAACTTGTTCCTGTGTTTATATGAATATATATTTTGAATATGTATTGAATTATTTGTACTGTGCTGTAACCTACTGCATTTGCCAAGCAACTGGTAAGCAAAATGGATTTTTGGACTTTAGTGCATAGAATTGATTTGTTTTGCAGTGCTACACAACACTGTGCAAACATGCAATCAACAACTAAGTAAGGGGGGTGATACTGATATATTTGCTTTACTTCGTTTCCAAAGACAGTGAGCCACTGAGCCTTTAAATGAACTACAATCATTTTAACTACTTTTCTGTTGATACAGAAGATTTGGGTTAATTTTTAATACAAGACAGCTAATATAATTTCATCGGTGAGCTGGTAATACTGGATTTAAGCAAGAACACAATCATAATCATGTCCAGTAAATAAATCCCACTTCATCCCGTAAGTCCAGATTAATTATTAACCTAGAGTCAAATGTCCTGATGTACAAAAACCTCAAACACACACAGACAAATGTTTGTCCGGTCCTGACTGCTCCAGTTTGACCATGGGGATGAAGATGCTCGCCATTCTGTTTATTGCTGGTTTCCTGCAGCTAACTAATGGAATGAGTGTTGGAGATTCCAGGTACGAGTGCCGTCCTTCATACACGTTAGACATCATTAGATGGACAAAGATTCTCAAGGTCTCGTCGAATTGTTCTATTCAGGTTTCTGGCACAACAATTGCTAACATCTGTAGTTGCTGATGGCTAATTTGCTTTAAGTTAATCTTTTTGCACATCTGTAATACCAAAACAATACTTCTCTGACTATAAGGCAGGGATCAAGGAGAATGGTGCGAGAAGTTGCTGCTCCACCAGCCATAGACTGTAAAATGAGTGAATGGTCTGACTGGGGTCCTTGTGACCCTTGCACTAAAACCATGGTAGGATTATTGATTAATACACTCAAATACACAAACAAGCATTAAACGTAGCCCTAGTGTGTAACACAAATGTGTGTGTGGTTTCACTCGTGGCGTAGCACCATTCCAGAAGCATTGAGGTGTTTGGTCAGTTTGGAGGACAGAAATGTATTGAGCCAATAGGAGACAAAAAAGTCTGCAAACCAACATCTGAATGTGAGGAAGCTCCACCACCAGTCTGCTCAGCCACTGAATTCCAGTGTGAATCAGGTAATAAATCTTCATTAAATGTGAACCTGATGCTACTACTAATAGTGCTACAGTCATATCAAGTGCATATCGATGTGCAGTATTTATATGAGAATTACTAAAGTTCATACATCTCTAATGACTAAAATTGACTTTCACGATGGCGCTTTGGTTAATTAATCCGAGCTCACCTCTTGTCACCTACAGGGCTGTGCATAAAGAAAAGGCTGATGTGTAATGGGGATAATGACTGCATGGACTTTAGTGATGAGGAGGAGTGTGATAAGCTGCGACTTCCATGTGGAACTGTTCCAGTGACTGAGTCGGATATTGCTATGGGTGCTGGTTATGGGTCAGTGGTGCAAAATAATGATTTAAATTTCCAGTATGAAGTAGAAATTTCAAAAATGGGTAATATTGACCACATCTGCTCTCCCACAACAGGATCAACGTTCTAGGCTCTGGTCCTCGCATGAACCCTTTTAATAACAAGGTTTATAATGGAATGTGTGAACGTGTAAGAGAGCCGTCCACACTTAGTTACAACCGGCTTCCCTGGAACGTTGCTGTCCTCAATTATCAGGTAAGACATCGGACCACTACTCCATATATGATGTTTAATACAAATGATTATAAACCGCACCAATCTGCAATACGGTCTGTCCAATGTAAGACCCAACTTGGGCCTCTGTATGTAGTGTATCTGTATGTTATACATTAGTGCAATAACAGCCAAAAACTCAGCACTAAGATTAGAAAACATCGTCTCAGATTCTTTAACCTGTCGAATCTGTGATTGCTTATTTTACCTCTAGACATTAGTGGAGGAATCTACATCCAGAGAGGTGTACAAAGACACTCACGCACTGCTGAGTGAAATCACCACTGAACTCACTTCTAAGATAGAGGTCGGATTATCCTTCAAGTTCACACCTACAGACACGTCTCAAAGTGGAAATATTTCACTCACAAGTCTGTCAGCTGGAGTAAATGTGGCGAAGGAAGATGAATCCAAAATTAAGCTGATTACAGAATACAGTGAAACAAAGGTAAGCAAAAAAACAGTTAATAGTGTCCTCTCATATGTAAAGCTAATATGCTAATCTGTGACAGTTTTTGGAACCTTTTGTAAATAAAAGGTTTTGTATCACCGTTTTATTTGCATTTTATTTACACATGAAAACACTGAATAAATCACTGAAAACAACATCTGGAGTCATCTCCAGTGTGGCTGTAACTGTTGCATGGGATCTAACAGCTAAATAACATTAATTATTAATGAACATTCACACTTTAAGTATTTGATTCTTGCACTTTACAGGAAAAGTCGTTCTACAGGGTGAAAGGCAAAGTACAGCTAGGTACCTACAGGCTGAGGTCACGTAGCCTGGAATTCTCAGAGACTTTCCTGGATGATGTTGATGCTCTGCCCGCTGAATATGAGAAGGGACAGTATTTTGGCTTCTTGGAGGATTATGGAACTCATTACACCAAGAACGGGAGATCAGGGGGAGAATATGAGTTCATATATGTACTTAATAGTAAAGTTCTTACTCAAAAGCGTGAGTGCTTAATGCTTTACATTTTAGCATGATCTGTTCAGATGAATATTGTTGTTTACTGAACATTTACCAGTTTTAAGGAGAGATCAAATCACTGATTCATCCTTTTCACTGGTTTTCTTAATGCTTAATAATGAGATGTTACTTTTCTTTAGTATTTTTGAACATGCTATTGCTTTAAAACACATTTAATCTCTACAGATGTGACAGAGACAACACTAAAGGATTGCTTGAAAGTTGGAATTGAGGCTCAGGTTGAACTCAGTACAGGGTTTACAGCGGGACTAGAACCCGGAAAAACTGTTCCAGTGGATAAGTGTAAAATTGTGACACCAAGCCAGACACGTATGTACAACTTTCTGGTCTTCACTATCCACGGGTGCAGAAAAATAGTTACTACAAAGTCTAATGAACAATTTTTGTTTGTTTGTTTTTTTAAAGGTGACAATAAAAGTGAGCCATTAATTGATAAAGTGATCAGCTCAGTGAAAGGAGGATCCACTCAGTCAGCAGCGGCTATGAAGTCTCAACTTAGTAAAGACGGAATGCTGGACATAAATCACTACATCGAATGGGCAAGGACACTATCAGACATTCCTGCACTCATCCAAAGTGATGTAAGTAATCCCTACCTGATCATTTAAATATGTCCACAGTGGTTACTATTATTGCTGGTTGAATGGTGAATATGAATTATTCTTCTCTCTCTACTTTCTTTCTTACTTTCTTCTTTTAATTATTAATATTTAGAAAAACAACATTTTTGCTTTACCATATAGACCATATAGCTGTAGACCATATAGCTGTAGCTCACTATCATTCTTTTTGTGTTGCCAGCCCGAGCCCATCTACAATGCAATCCCATTGGATGTTCCTGACGCCCAGGCAAAGAGAGAGAATCTGCAGAGGGCATTACATGAGTACATGGCTGAGTATAATGTGTGTAAGTGCCAGCCATGCAGGAACGGTGGTACTGTGGCTCAAGTTGACGGGCAGTGTATCTGCCTGTGCCCAATGCACTATGAAGGCAAAGCCTGCCAAATAATTCGTCATGACCTGATGAAAGGTTTGTCTGAACTACGATCATATTTCATCTTAATATCTTAATAACAAACATCACGACATTTCATCAGGAAATAATTCATGATTTCTCATTATATGCGTTACTAGCTCATTTCTACTATGTGTCTCTGCAGATGGTGCACATGTGGAACAACATGGGAACTGGGGCTGCTGGTCGTCTTGGACCAAGTGCAATAATGGACGCAGAAGCCGCACACGTGTCTGCAAAACAGATAACATCCCAAATGCTATCTGCAAAGGAGAATTAAACAATGAGGCTCACTGTTAATTCAGCATTCTGTCGTTCTCACATGTAAAGTTGTAATAAAATTCAAATCAAAAATCAATTCAAAAATCAGAGTTAATGTCACTGTAGTGTCTGTAATTATCATTTTTTAATGTTTTTTTGAAATGTGTGTGTGTGTGTGTGTGTGTGTGTGTGTGTGTGTGTGTGTGTGTGTGTGTGTGTGTGTGTGTGTGTG
>JAOUQU010138702.1:0-15138 GCA_028566735.1 Ammoglanis amapaensis | reverse complement strand
TCTATCTATCTATCTATCTATCTATCTATCTATCTATCTATCTATCTATCTATCTATCTATCTATCTAATATATCTATCTATCTATCTATCTACCTAATGTATCTAATATATCTATCTATCTATCTAATATATCTATCTATCTATCTATCTAATATATCTATCTACCTAATATATCTAATATATCTAATATATCTATCTATCTATCTAATATATCTATCATATCTGGTATTAGTTTTGTGTTAAATGGAACTTTAATAGACAGACTGGCATCACAGACTGGTTTGATTTACTACAGATACATTTACTGCACTGTACCATTTTATTCACTTTATGTTCAGTTGATAAACTCTTAAAATGATGCATTTTAGTTCCCAGGTGGGGTTGTGGCATTTCCACTACATTCCAGCATCAAGAATCTGAACTCCATTTTTTGAATCGTGGCATTTCCAGTTAATTGTTCTGTAGTTTCCAGTCATGCTTTGATGACTTATTCTTCCAGTTTTAGATCTGTATGATTGTGGTGAGCGCTCTGTCAATTTGTCAATCTGCTCCAATGAATTGACTGAAAATAGACTTATTAACAGTAGCTTGATCTTGCACGAAGCTCCTCTTTAAAATGATCTCATTATTCACAATCATCTCAGAATGTTTTTTTTTGGTACTGAGGTATGGCAACAACCTGACGACCACTTATTTAATCCATTTAACCTTTCAGGGTTTTAGAGCTCATCGGAAGGGTGGTGATCTTGCCATTATTTATGACAGTATCTTAATCTTAGCCTCTGAATTTCATGAGGTTGTATCATTTGAAAATATGGATTTTAAACTATTCAGTTAAACTCCTGTTATGTTTTTGCTGATCTGTCATCTACTAAAGGCTTTGACTAACTTTTCAGAGCTCCGCGAGCTCCTCATCATGGCCAGTTCTATGTGCCCAGCACTGATTTTGTTTGGGCATTTCAACATCCTTGTTAATACCAGCTGCTCACTATTATCTGAGTTTGAGGCCTTGCTGAATTGTTTTGGCACACCATGTTGGCTTTCACACCCATCTGCATGATCACACAGTGGGCTTAGTCTGCTCATCTGGTCGAATTGTTACTGGCATAACCAGATCTTTTGTTGTTGTCTTTGATCGCAAGCTCGCTAAAGCAACAATTAACACTGAGCTTTCACTACTCAGATCTTCAACATTATAACATTTGGTATATAGTATGATATACCAAACAGCACCCATGAAGTCTAGACATGTTCCTGCTGGCTGCTCTTGCCCATAGTTAACTCCTGAACGCCATATTATCAAAACCACTGGCAGATGCCTGGCCAAACAGATCTTTCTATCCACCTATTAGCATGGATATCACATGCATACCTACAGTTGTGCTTTATAATCTGCTCGTTCCACATATATTTCATCTGTTCTTAATGTTTCTGGTAATAGCACCCATGTTTTTTCTGCCATTAATAAACATTTAGCTTCTAATTACTGTGGCACTGTAGAGCAATGCAAATCTTTTTTGACATTTTTAATAAAAACAGTAAATCTACCATCAGTTCCCATCCGTTATACTTCAAATTAATTCTCGTGATAACCATCTGATCCCTAAACACAAATCCCTATCTACCTTACTTTCCCCCCACTGAGCCGGTTGTTATTAGTGAACTCTATTGTTTCTACCTGTCTCCTTAATAGTGCTCCTTCTCTGCTTCTTAGAAATGTCTCTCAGCCTTAACCACACCCATATAACAGGTCTTGTGTTATTGGTAATGCCCCAGGATCCCTTAATACATTTGCCATTACTCCAATCCTCAAAAAAGCCAGCCTAGTGGTCTAAATTAGCATTATTACTATGATCATTATTATTGGCTGAATGGAATCGACCCAAAAAGATTCACATATGAATTATTTGCATTTCATTTGGTTATGTTTAACCACAATGCCATTGTTTATGTAGCCTATGCAATCTGGTTAACTTTTTTTTTATTTCACATGTAAACTTTCCAAAACGATAAAACCTGATGCAGACATTTTGCAACATTTATTTGTTTAGAATTATATGTTTAGGCCTTATGTAGAAGGTGACCAAAGATAGAATATGTTAAAATATATTCATGTAAAGAAGTCAATAGTAAAAATGTTACACTCTTATCATTGTTTTTGTTAGATGAATCAAGATTTAACAGACAACAACAAAATCACTGATTCTGGTTTAAAGCTTTGTCTGTAATTGTAGCTAATTCAGTAGCCTGACAGCAAGAGGGTCTCAGGTTTGATCCTATGATGGAGAAGCCCAGGCCCATTCTGTTCAGAGTTTGCTTGTTTTCTTTTTGTCTGTGTGTTTCATATTTGTTTCTTTTTGTTTGCTCTTCACATTCCAAAGATTTACAAATCTTACAAATCTGGTGAATTGGTGATACTAAATTGCTTGTGACTGAGTAATTAATATTAATGATTTGAATCGGAGTCTTGCATAACATCATGTTACAGTGTGAACATGTATCTAAAAGTCTATAATAATAATGACAGAAAATCATCTTATTAAAGTAACTCCTAGCATTTACATACTCCCAGATAGGAATTCTGACCCTGTGCTTTACTGTGGCAGGCCTTGTCTGACCCTTCTTCCGCTCACCCGTCTGTCTCATCCATGGTAACCGTGGAAGTGATTCCTCCTCCTGATGACCAATCCCCCAGCAAACCTCCGGATGTGCCATTCGGACTGGCGCAGCGAATGTTTGGCACTCCTGAGCGCATTGCACTGGAAAACTACAAACCGTGTTTAGAGGAGATGGGCAGCCCACTGCTGGAGGTACCAGAGGAGACACTTACTCAACATAATCTTAGTCAGAGTCTTCAAGAGAAAGGAGCTGAGGAACAGTCCAGGTATCACACATACTCACAAACATCTTTTTTTTTTTAACTGTTTTATATGCACTCATTTTTTTTCTAAAATCAGCCAACAGTCATTGCCAGAAGAGTCCATGTTTTCTGTTTGGGTCAGAATTTAATACCTTGACTCCAAAATCTGTATTGTCGGGTTTGGAATGTAGAGGCATAATTTGGCAAGCACCCATAATCACAGATTATGGCAAAAAAAATATCACAATGGGAAGTCTGAAACAAATACACTAAGAGTTCATAACATAACATTTAAAACATTTTGTTCATAACATTATTTGTAAAAAAAAAATTAAAAAACAAGTGAAAAGAAAACAGAACTTAAATTAAAAATAGCACTACATATTACATAGTTTATTTGACATACTGTACTGCAGTACCATCCATCACCACTTGTTTTGTGTCATATATTAAATTTGTCTTCTTTTGACCCATACAAAGAAACATTTCATGGTTATGGTCGTTTGACTTCCCCATTTCTCTTTTGATTTCTAAAAGTAGTTCAGAATCAGAACTGGAAGAAGATGAAGAGGAGCCACAGGCTGAGATTTTTGGTGTGAAAGAGTTGAACAGTGGGGAACTTCAAACAAACAAAGAGCTAAATGAAAAGGAGAATGAGGGTGAGAAAACGCAAGGAACAGATGAGGAAAAAATGGAAGCTACTAAAGTCAAAGAAGTGGATGAGAAAAAACAAGAAATAAAAGAGGAAAGACAGGACGTTTCTGATGAGGAGAATGTATTAGAGTCCAGTGATGGTAGGTTTTTTTTTTTCTATTGTTGTAATGATTTTTAGTCCTGGGTCCTTACTTCCCATGTTATTGTGGAATGTACTCTGGGCACCTGTTAAACAATCTCTGTGTGTGTGTGTGTACTTGTAATAGAGGGTGAATACAGCCCTTGGAGCAAGGAGTTACTGTTCGGCGTGTGGCTACAGGAAGAGGAAGCAGGTGCGATTGAAGGTAGCACTGTCCCCAATAAATAACATCTCCATTTTTGTTATGAATATATTCTTTTTAATTTTCAATCATATTAGATCCTTTATTTAGTTTATTTTTTGCATTGTAAATAATAATGTGCATGCCATCTCTTGCTTCTCACAATTTGCATGTATGACTCAAAGTATCTTGTTTCTATGCATAAAAATATATCCACTTTTATAAACCAAGTTGTTTTTTATTCCAGTAACTTACACATATTGGGAACTGTCAAATGGGCACCACAGGGTCTGGTTTAAAAATTGTTTTATGCGGCTGATTTGGTTTAGTTTCTTGAAAAACTAGTTTGTGTGAAATTACTGTATTGTTATCACAAAATTTCTTCCTGGCTAGAACACTATTCAACCAATCAGATTATAAATGAATATGAAAGTATATACTTCCATGAATAAATGAAATTAATAATTTAATGAGGAGCCAGTAGATGAGCTACATGTAGACACTAGCTATTGACTACTGTTAGCACTGTTAGACTATGGTGAGCATTTGTCTTATTTCAACTCTTAAACTATATTATAATTCAACAGAGAAAAATATAGACATTAAAAATGTAAGGCTTCTGAACTTATTTATCTATTACAGAAGATGAAAGAGGTGATTTTGTGAGAGTCCTATTCAATGTTGCAATAAAATTTTAATTTAAAGCTTGTTAGAGCCGGAACACCAAATGTGGGCATAAACAACATGGCGCTGACTACAAAATGACGACACTACTTAAGTGGTATATAGCAGAACGAACTGTGGGGGATTTGCCAAAGTCTCACATACACCATTAGATGCTAAATTCTCTAATTACATTTACAATGGCTACCCCTCATCTCTAGGATTAACTACAAAATCCTTCTTCTCATCTTCAAGGCTGTCCGTGGTTTATTTTTCAACCAGCAAGTTCAAAAACTGTCCAGTAGAGGCCCCTAACTTTATATAAATTCCTCACTTCCTGGACAAAATCAAAAGGTTTTTTTTTACTCAGTAATGGGTTTTAAAATGTTGCAAGTTACAATTCTTAGGATAAAACATAGAAAAGTAAAAGTGCAGGTTGTAAAATCTACTTTAAACAACTCAAAACGTATTTAATTACTGTGACATGATCTGATGTAAAGTTCATACGGCGGACTTCAGTTTGAGCTTTACACCAGATTTAATGGGAGATGCCACTTTTGAGAGTCATTAGAGGTCAGGTCTATTAACAGGACAGGGAGAAAACAAAACACAAGTCATTTTAAATAAACCCCTGTAAGTTAAGGTTTAGAAGCAAAACCCTTATGAAACTCCTGAACACAAAATCATTACCTTCTGCAAAAAAAACTTTTGTACCACATTTAGAAAAAAAACCCCCAATTGAATGGAACTGGATACACGACCCCCTCCCACTCAGGGTTAGTTAGGCGAGTAGTTGTTGCTAGTTCTTCACATCCCAAACAGAACAGTTGGCAATTTATTTTCTTATCAATTCTTTTTTCATAGTTAATTTGGAGTGAGGTAACGACACCAACGGTCAAACCCTTTGCTGGGGTGGCATTAAAAATGTGTGCTACTTTTGGACTCTTTGTGTAGTATAGTCAGTGAATTTAGTGACTGTTTTGGTTATGTTACTTGGAAATGAGTCTGAGGAGTGGCAGTTTTAGTGTGAAGTGATTTTGCTGTTATAATAAAATATTATCTTACCTAGAGCACTTTTAAAACTAATTTGATTTAATAAGAAAGCGTGAGTTATATGTGTGAGCTATAGAACATTAAAGAATTATGTCATTTTCTAGTTCTCGATTTGATCATACTTGGTGTTCCAGATGTATCAATTGTCAAGATTTTTCAATGGGATAATTAAATGAGGTGAACCTGTCTCTATTAACTTCTGTAGTAAATAAATAAGTTCTAAACCCTATAGCCTTTGTTCTGTGTAATTTTTTCTTATTGACACAACAATATCTGTTGAATTACGAGATAGTTTAAGAATCATAGTAACAGTAATGCTACATGTTAGCTATTGCCACTCGCACATCACTTAGATGTCAGTGATTGACATCGAGGTTAAAGAGGGTTGATCGAGAAGAGACACATTGCGTTACTCAACGGTTTATCAGTTAAACTAGCTAACAGTGTACAAGAGTTTCTCACGTTTAGAAGAATTTCATTAGGAAATTTTGCTCTGCATTGTCAATGTTACATTTTAACTGTTTTTAATTCTTATTTGACCAGAATCTTTTAAGGAGCATTCAGCTGGGCCAGAACTGAAGCATCTTTTGGAGAGTTCGTGTGGCCTGGATGAGAAGAAAATCACTATAACTCTTGACGCCAAACCATCTTTTAGAGATTGTTCTCTTTCCTTAGAAAGCACACACACACCCCAGAAAGACGCCATACCCATCTATACCTTAACATCAAACATGCCCGTGTCACCATTAGACCCAGAAGCTAAAAGGACAGAGATTATTGAAGAATTCTGGCTGAAAAGTGCAGAGATCAGAAAAGGTTTTGGACAAACGTCAGTGCCTTTGGATAATGAACAAATGAAGCTGGTCAGCACATCCATACAAACTTCTTGCACTACTGATATGTTTTATGTTTCTGCTGCACACACACCATCTGTCTTTACATCTGCACCTGACTCACCTTCACACACTCCTCAAAAAACCTCAGGTACACTGACACAGAGCGTATGCGCTCACATTACGAAGACATCGTCTCAGCCTGATCTTGACAATGCCAACGCACACGTGTTAAGTGGATCACCATCAAATGGCAACACAGAAACTCCAGAACCAAAGTTTGAGAAAGTACACCCGGCAGAAGATGGGTGTTGCTTAGCGGTCCACAGACCTGACCTTACTTTAGAGGGTCATATTAAAGAAGAAAGTACAATGCCCCCCAAGTCATATAGTCCTGCAACCTCTCACAGAGTGTCAAGTCTTTTGACTCCACCCTTTACTCCACTGGTAGCCAGACAGGGCATTAACTCTTTAAATGCATTCCAAGAAAGAGAGTTTTTGATCAATTCTGGGTCTTGTGCTGTTCTTTCGAAAAGAGATTTACTAAACAGAGCTCAGAGTCTTCCTTCGGATGAGGTTGAGGTCTTGCATGTAGGCAATGTGGATGAAGCACATCCCTGCCCTGTTTCACCCTCCCAGCTTCCATTCAGATCTAGTGTCGTAAAGTGTAACAGCACACCCGGCTTTCTCAGCAAAGCCTCCACCCCTCCACCACACCATGCCAAAAAAGACTTGAGTGAGCCGGTGGGAAGGAGGACGCTGTCAGAAGCCCCTGTGCAGGTCGATAAGACTGATGCAAGGCAATGGAAGTCAGAGATCAAGCCTCTGACAGAGGAGAAGAAGAAAAAGCATAGCTCAATGTTTTCACCTCAGAAGAGCAAAAAGAGCATCGGGATGGATGGAGAAAGACAGCAGGAATCAACCAGACACAAGTCACTGTGGAAAAGTGTATTTTCTGTTCATAAAAAGGATAAGAAGAAGAGAGAGATGGAATCATTGCTTACAACTCTGCCAAGCATTGAAAACCTTGAGAACAGGAAGAGAACGTCTTACTTCAGCAGAACTGGTGAGAAACTAAGAGATCCAATATAATAGTAGATGAGTGACCTGCTGTCAGGTCTTTTAGTGAACACTGAATTTGGACCTATTTTACAAGTACTTAACAGATACCCTTTTTGATGCAATATTCCTGTTTCTCTCTTGGTTTGCGAACAACACACGTTCACTGTGTCATTTTGTGACTAGACAAGGTTTTTCCCCAGGACATGACAGACTGCAGGCACCTGACAGACTGATTCAAACCTTGGATTCCCAAATCTCATATATAGCACATACCAGCGATATACCCATGCTTTGCTAAAGTGGATATGTGGATACAAATGTTTGAGGTTATTTCACACAAGTTGAAATGTAATTGTTTTAAGTGAGTAGGGGCTTTGTAGTTTATAAGTCAGATAATTATTAATGAGTCAGTGAATGAGTGATGGCTTTGGCCTTTGTTCATATAGATTTAATGTACAATGTGTTATTGCATGTTTGGCACATAATATCCTGTATTACCGGCTGCTATTCATATCCCTTCTGACTAGGTATGTGACTACTAAACTGTTTTTGGTGACCGTGATGTGACCGTGATGTGACCCTGGTGTGTTTTATGGTGGATCATTGAACGTAGAACGAACCATCGAATGTAGAAAAGTGAGAAGCAGTTACTTTTTTCCGAGGATATGATGGGGAATGACTGAACCAAATTTCAGCTTGGTAGGTGCTCATAATGTGGGAGAATTAGTGATGAGTGAGTGAGTGAAGGCTTTGGTGTTTATACGTTTACAGAAGATAGGGCTAAAGCAAACTATTCTGCTGCACTACCCGAGCATCAAGCTGACAAAAGGACTGGGAGAAATGATCTTCCTCTTTTTCTTGTCAATCAACACTGTTCAATCTTGTCTATCTATGTTCTCATGTACACAGAAAACATGTATCTAGGATGTATAAATTAAGTATACTACATATACAGTTTCATGTGGTATATGCTAACCATATGTCAGAATGAAAGGGACAATCATGTAAATAAAAATTACACAAAAGATCTGAACTATAATTGCCATTTAAAATTGTCCTTTTTTAGACCTGTCCTCGATGAAAACTTTGAGCTTCTCTGAAGATCGAGACTTACAGTGCTGTGGTGCCATGCTAGAACGATCTCCACTCCGATCTCAGGTTTATCTTAGTTTAGTTGTTTATGTGGCTACCCCCCCCCCCCACTTCATCCCCTTTCTTTGTTATACATTTTAAATTTATTTATTTATTTCAGATTTTCTTATTATATTTCAACCGTCCTTTATTTTTTTTAACTTTATTACCTATTTAAATTTATTTTCTGTCATTCTGTATATTTCCATTCCAACAAGTCTTTTGTTGGTACATCTGTCTTTCTTATCTATCCTTTAATAGTACATTAACATTTTCAACCTTTAGCCGATACCTTTATTCAAAGACGCTTAAAACCATGTTTAATCAATTAAAGGTTAAGGCCCTTGCTAAGAGCAATTTGATGGTAGTAGGGCAGACTATCCGATCTCTAGCCCAGTACACTAACCACTAAGCCATCACTGCAATTTCCTGTTTCCTCACTCCTCCTTCTCTTTATTTTATTATTATTTTACCTTTATACATTCTTTGTATGCTTTGGTTTTACTTCATTTTTTAATACTGTATGTCTTGTATGTAAAATTAAAAAAAAAAATACACGTAAATACAATAAAAAGTCCTATTAGAAATGTGAGTTTCTATGCTAAGTATGTGTTATGTAAGTATGTATATTTTTAGAAACAGCAAGGACATAAATTGACTCTTATACAGATCTCTTTTTGTGATGCGCAATTCATTAACTTTTTCTTACTTTAAATCAACAAAAATAGAATTAGAATAAAGGTTAAAGGCCATGCTCATGATCCAGATAATGGCAACTTAACAATGGTGGAAGGTAGACTGGTGTTTTATGGTTACCTGTGCCTTATGGTGGCTCAGTAGGTAGCACTGTTACCTCACAGCAAGAAGTTGGGCTCAGTTACTGGGTTCTCACTATGTCTAGTTTCCTATTACAAGTGATGTAAATTGGAGACAAAATTGTTTCTGATTTTGTTTGGCATTAAACCGATGAATCTTGGGTAATGAGAGGAATTATACAAAAGCTCAAATAAGCTACAGACAGTAACTTTATATTTCCAAACATAGTAATCCAGTAAATGCACATGCTACAATTATTAATAGTTGTATACGCTGTGCTTGTATGTTTAGTAGTACTGTAGGGAAACTTGGAATGTTGTAATACTGAAAGATGATTCACCATGTGACCATGTTTTCAGCTGAGTCAGGAGGTTTCTGACCTCATCAAGTCAGATGTTCAGCAAGAAATAATTAAAAAGAAGGAGGATGAAAAAGAGGAGGTACAGGAGGTGCAATTCTTACTGTGGTAGTAGAATATTTCAACAGTTTTTTTTGTGTATAGGAAATACGCTTTTTTAAAAGCAGACTTTAGACGTAGTAGATCGTTTGTGCTGTTTGTAGTTGAGTAGACATTTTGTAACTAGATGGCAATAGCTTTTGTTTCTTAGTTGTGAATTCCTGGATTGGGAGTAGCTAGTAGTTCTGTTTGTTTTAGGCATAACTAATTAATTTAACTTTTTGCTAAGTCTGTTTACATTCCTCACGCACTGGCATTCAAAAGAACTTATCCTATAAAGGTAAAGCCAAGAGTTTACTTACGCAAAACCTTTTTCAGCCTTATTAGCAATCTTTGGAGAGTGCATTCTATCTGACTTTTGGTTCTGTTATTAAATAGAACCAAAGAAAGAAGCTAGTCAAAGTGGCAAGTCCAGGGTCGTCATGTTCAACTGAGGTGGTAGGCGTGTGGATGATGTTCCCAGACCTATCCGGCATAAGCATGTCTTCCACACTCTTTCAGAAATCAGGTACAGAGGAGGACCTTGACGCAAAGCTGACCCGAAGAGTCCAAAGAGCGGCACGCAGACAGGCCAAGCAGGAAGAGCTAAAGAGGCTGCATCGTGCACAGGTATGTGAAATATTTATGAATACCTGTTTTACTCACTTTGAATAGGTAAAAATGAAAAGGGGTCAGGACTAAATTAGAATGCTATACTTGAAAAGTATATAACATCTATTACTATGCTAATATGCTCCATGCTAGTGTCACCGCAGCAAAAACCAACTTGCTCCCTTGTTTTTAACAATATGTGTATGTGCAAACCAGAGTTGGACCTGTACAAAGAAAACAGAAGGAATTAAGTTCATAGACATAATGCATGTTGATTCGATTAAGTTTGAAAAATAATAGCCTACAATAATTACATCGATCCACTTCTTAGATAACATCTGGCCAGTGGTAGATAACATCTGGCCAGTGGTAGAGCACATAGTGATTTTCTGTATGGAAAGTATAACATACAATTATTTCAAATGTTTCAAAAAACCTTTTGTTTCTTTAACAAATATAAAAAAAGAAGAATGAAAACACTGTATAAGCAGCATTTTAATCACTGACAATGCAGTCATCACAAGCAATGCACTTCTTTTAAGTAAATGTTCTGTTGTAGTGTTGATTCCGAGCAGTCACAAACTGTTTCTGTTTCAATCTCTGATTCTCCATTCTCCATTCAATTCTCCATTAATTTATGCATTACTTTTTTTTAATTCAATTCAAATTTTATTTGTCATTACACATATACATATGTACAGTACAACGAATTAGCAACTTCACATATCCCAACTTGTCTGGAAGTTATGGGTCAGAGCGCAGGGTCAGCCAGCGTACGGCGACCCTGGAGCAGACAGGGTTAAGGGTCTTGCTCAAGAACCCAGCAGTGGTCGTGTAGCAGAGCCTGGACTTGAACCCCCAACCTTTTGGGTTCACAGCCCAACGCTCTACCCACTAGGCTACACTGTCCCTGTTTTAGTGTGTTTTAGTGAGTAAACTATTGCTAGGCCTAACACATTTCCTCCATCATTTTTTTTACTAAACTGTAAATTAACCTTTGACAAGTCTTCAAGAAGTATAAGTAGTTCATTATATGTACGTGTTAATGTTCTCCTTTATGAAAGATCTAAAAATGTAATACACTATCCTGAATTAGATTATCTAAGATCACCTCTCTGTTGTAATTGATGCATAAAAGCTAAATCTTTGTCCTTTTGCACCAAAATATAAAACATGGAGGGCAAAATAAAGAAATCTTTGAACATAATACAATAGAATGCCTTTATTTATCACACATATAGAAATGCACAGTACAGCAAAATCCTTTCTTCACATATCTTGTTTGAAAGTTGGGGTCAGATCACAGTCAGCCATTGTACAGCACCCTTGGAGTAGACAGAGTTAAGGGCTTAAACTGCTAATCTCTGCTCGTTAATGCACTACTATCTAAGACACACTACACACTCTTCTCTGCTGCAAAGGTAAATACGATGCTTAATAATAAGGGGTGTTGCTAAGCTTGGTGCTGTCCATGTGTTCGTTTTATCTCCATGCGATCTAGGAGAAGGCTAATATAGAGAGATTATTACTTGTAATTTTATCTGAATGCTCATTGGTGTGTTTTAATAGATAATCCAGCGTCAACTGGAGCAAGTAGAAATGAAGCAGAAGCAACTGGAAGAGAAGGGCATTGCTGTTGAGAAGGCTCTCAGAGGAGAAGCAGGTATCTGATTCAACCATTTGACTAAAATATAAAAATTCTAATATTCAAACTTATGTATTTAGGATGAGATGTCATAATAGCTTATGCTAGTGTAATGTAATTCATTACACCCATGTAATTAATGTATTAGTGTAGTTTAATGTGTGGTGTAATATGTTCTCCATATTTGTAAGCAATCTGTTAATTTACTTTTGTTTAACTGAGATATTTACCGCAAAAGATCTCGTGAATATTAAATGCATTTAATTGTTATGCACTACCGTTTTAATGACATTGTGTAAATCCAAACATTTTACATTAAATGTCTGCAACACATTTCTCTTTTCTCACTTTTCTCACAAGCCTAAGTGTGTTCCAGGTATCACCTTCACAAGTAAATTGCTTACAATTAAAGTCAAAAAAGGAAGTTTAATTGAATAAAGTAAATCAGTTGCAGGTTTAATTCCCTGGTTAAAACAATCTGAGATTTTATGTGTGGAGTTTGGATGTTCTCCCCGTGTCTGTGTGGGTTTACTCCGGATACTCACAGTCTAAAAAAAAAAGCAGATAAGGTAGTTTAAAGAGACCAAATTGTCCATGACTGTGTTTGATCTGACTTGTGTATCGTTTGTGTGACGAATGAACTTTTCCTGTCATGGATACGATCTACTAGAATTTAATAACATGACGTTAAAATGCTTAATAAATAAATAAAAGTGGAGAGTTTGCATGTTCTCTTTGTGTCTGCGTGGGTTTCCTCCGGGAAAACACATGCAGTCAATTGGACATACTGAAATTGTCCTTTGTGTATGTTTGTATCTGTACCATGCAACAAACTGACGACCTGTTCAGGTGTTTAGTGTATTTGCCCCAGTAAGTTTCCCATTGAAACCCTAAATCTGATTAAGCAGTATTAAGAAAAAGTTAAATACTTAATAACGTACATGATCAAGTAAAATCACAGATTCTTATAAGAACTGTTTATTGTGGATTACTTGTTAGAGATTTGTATGATGCTGTGTGAACATCATTGTGTTGGTCTTAGAGCGTAATTGGTTCGTGTTTGGCAGGTGCAGCAATGTTGGGAGCCAAGATAAATAGGATGAATGCATCAGGAAGGGCATCTGGCTGAATACTGCCAAATCAAAAATACCCCTAAAATGTTGCGTAACAGAATGGATTTAGAGATGTTCTAAAGTGCACAGCAAGTTTATTTTTGTGTATCCACTATGTTGCTTACTAGTATGTCCTTGTTTTAGACTACTGGGAGGACTCTAGTACTTCAGACCTTGTGGACATACACCTTGGTGGTACGTAGCTTAAACTGCGCATAGTCAGGCTAACAATGATAACAAGCTAACCAATTTTAATTCTACAGAAAAATATGTTTAGTTAAAAATCACATTTATTACAAATTAATGCTCTAACCTTATTTCTCCCTTTGCTTAATGCCGATCTAAAAAACTTTCTAGTGGCTGCGATCTTTGCTTGCTTTTAGTCATCAATCAGCTTTTTAAAAATATGTAAAATTGTTTATGGCTGCTGTTACTTTTCATGGTAAAATAGGTAACTGGTATTACAAAACTGTTGAAAACTGTGATTTTTAAATAGTACTAAAATATAAATAATTTTTAATCACATATACAGATGTACAGTTTGAAACTGGGGTCAGACTGCAGGTTTTGTTCAAGGACCCAACAGTGGTTGTGTAGCAAAGGCTGCAACAAAAAAGTGGTCTAAAAACTAGTTTTTTAAGTTTTAAATAGGATACATATTTTTGAGGAATCCTTTTATTATTCCATCTTAACATAATCCATGTCTATGCTTCTCCTAAAGATCCCTTTAATCGTCTCTACCTTTTCTGTCTTTCTGTGCTGGTAGTTGAGCCCTTTCTTGGTTCCCCAACTAGACGACCTGTTTCTGTTTGTCCTTGTTGTTCCGCAGAAGGTAACTAATCGTACCCCTTTAACATCTAGGTCTAACTTTCGTAGATCTTGTCTACACTTGCTTTCTAAACATTTTGTCCTCTTTTTTCCCTCCCTACCTGTTTGTTGTGGTCAGCTAGAGCCAAAGGCACAGAGCACGACCACTCCTTTTTTGTCTGTACAGTCTTTTTTCTTTATTTACTACGCGAGCCTCCTCTCCAGCAGCTAAGTGCGTCTTATCTTCTAAGCTTGGACTAGATTTGCTGTTCGTTTTTTGGATGCATGTGTATGTAGCCACTATGCATGTACTGCATTCATTCATCTCATTACTTCTTCCTCAAATAAAATCATGACATTAATACAAAATTCAGTACCTGTATTTATCGTAGATGCATGACGACAGGCATATAATATTTTTAATATGTAGCCAAAGTTTATAACATAAGAACATCAAATTGTAATTGTCATGTTGTTATTTTACATTATAATCATACACTGTAAACCTTTACACATGTAATTAAACATTAATATATATATATGGCGGCACGGTGGCTGAGTGGTGATCACTGTCGCTTCACAGCAAGAAGTCCCAGGTTCGATCCCCGGGTCGGGCTGGGGACTTTCTGTGCGGAGTTTGCATGTTCTTCCCGTGTCAGCGTTTCCTCCGGGTACTTAAACAGTAGTCATACACAAGATCCCTGTTGAGATACAGGGTTGGGGAAAGACCTGGCAACCTACTCCGTAAAATGTAATTGCTGAGATACTCTGGGGATCAGTAACGGTACACAGAGTAACACAGGGTCGATTTCGACTGAAGGGTAAAATAGATAGATAGACATAAGTACAATATGAACTACGAATAAATTTCACATCAAGAATCGACAAATCTTCAACATTTACAACATTGTAATAAATAATAAATAAAGCAATAAATACTAATTTCTGTACAGGACGCTCTAGTATGGAAGGTTTGCCTAAGCAAACCTTCCTTTTTGTTTAGTCTCTTATCTCCTACTGAGATTTTTACCCTTCTTACAAGTCCATCTAGACCAAGGGTCACCAACCTTTTTGAAGCTGCGGGCTACTTTTGGGGTACCAACTAATGCGGCGGGCGACCAGTTTGATACACA
>JAOUQU010138595.1:0-15138 GCA_028566735.1 Ammoglanis amapaensis | reverse complement strand
TATATATATATATATAGAGAGAGAGAGAGAGAGAGAGAGAGAGAGAGAGAGAGAGAGAGAGAGAGAGAGAGAGAGAGCAGTTGATAGGGAAATCAAACAAGTCCACAGTCATATCGATCCCTAAACACGTTATTATTATTATTGTGATTATGTAGCTTTCTTTAGCCACTTACCTGTGGTGCAGGCAGACACATCCGGCGCATGTCTGAGCTGGCATGTACAGGGAAGTGCTGCTGTTTACTGTTCATGGTCATCATGGTTCCTGTCACGGAGGGCAAACCGCCTCTCAGCATCCAAGTTCCCACTGTGAAGCTCTTTCCATCAATGCCACCTTCCGGCTCTCCTCACCACCCCTCCTCCCAGCATTCACCTGCTCATGGTCTCAGCTTACAACCTGCAATCATCAGCATGCTTCCTACATGTACACCAAAGGCATCGGGAAGAGCCTCTAAGTCTTAAATAGAGTACAAAATAGACACTCTTCTAACACCAGATGAAGTTTATAAAAGTTATTTCTCTGGTCAATATTATCATCCTAGTGATTATTATTTACATTGTCAGCATATAGCAGACGCCTTTATCCAAAGTGACTTACATTTAAGATACACTATACAGTCTGGGCAATAAAGGGTTATGGGCCTTGTTCAAGGGCCCAACAGCAACAGGCTGTGGTAGGAATTCGTGACCATCTGATTACTAGTCTAGTGCATTAATCACTATATTACTGAGAAAAAATTACTGAGGAAAAACTTAATGACCTATGAGAACCCATTACCATAAAATAAAAATACAGAACATATTTTATTTACTATTAAAATCAATTGCTATCTCTTATTTAAAGATAATAAGCCATTATTTTGAGATATCTCAACTATGTATCTCAAAATAATGACTAAAGTTTTTCAAAATAATGAAATAATATATGACTTAATAATGTCTGTTATCTGGATTTGTACTGGATTTTTATTTGAGGTGGCGAGAACAGGCTTTCATAGATGACATTATTAAACCTTATTAAAAAATGTTAACTGTTTTAAATTAATTCAATTCAGGTGAATAAAATAAGTCTTAAACATTGCTCTTATTATTATAATCAGCCGATTACATCTTTACTGTAATTATAGATGCTTAATAAAATGTTTTGTATTATGAAATGAAAATAGTTGATTTAAACTGATAAATGAAACTGATCGGTGAGAAAAGTGTTAATAATAATGTACATTAAATTATGGTGGGCAATGAAAAATGTACATTTGTACAGTTTGTCAAATATTACTTTCAGCCTAATTAAAATGAATTGTTTTTATTTGTTTTAGACCTAATTCATATGTGATAATTATTAAGTGATAATTTGTTAACAGCTAACTATTTTTTTTAATACTTATTTAATATTCCATTTTTACCACATCCATAATATTCAATTTTTACACTTTGCTGTTTGCTGTTTGCTTGTTATGTTCGCTTGCATGGTAACATGACCTCCAATACAAAATGACTTAAAAGCTTAAAAAGTTAAATGTTTATAAACCAGACATTACTTCATTACTCATACTGTGTTGGTTTTGTCCAGGTACTCTGGTCTCCTCTCACCATCCAAAGACATGCAGTCAGGCTAATTGGAGATTCTAAAATTGCCCTGTGTTTGTGCGTGTTTGTCTCTGTACCATTCAACAGACTGATGACTTGTTCAGATGTTTAGTGTATTTGCACAGTGTGTCTTCCACCGTGACTTTAAATAGGATTAAGTGGCTAAATAATAAAAATAAATAATGTATAAATGAATAGACAGCATCTCGGGAGATTGCAGAAACTACTAAACATTGGTTAAAAAGTGTCTAACACTTTATTAAAAACTAGAAGGATAGTGGAGGCCCATCGTCTACAAGGAAGGAATCTGGCCGGGAAAAAGTCCTGACTGATCAGGATCGACGATCACTTAAGCGTTTGGTGAAATCAAATTGCGAATGTGTGCCGTAATCAAAGCTAAAGGCAATGAAATATTAATGTGTGTGACCTTTTTTTGGCCAGGCAGTGTAATATGTTTTAATGAACTATGACTTAGGATCTTTGGACATTCCATTAAAAAAGTTAGTGCAATGTATTGGTGTAACATTTTGTCCAAGATAGACTATAATGATGAGACACAAGAATACTTTACAAGTAAAACACTTTACAAGTAATGGTCCCTTTTATTATGGCACTTAGAATTATTTTTTTTTGTATTGCTTGTCACGTGGGACAGGATAGGACCTTCCCAAATTGTTGATCTAAACCTAAAGGCACATCATGTGAATAAAAGTGATAATAAGCATTTAAAAATTAGAAGGGGTGTCCTGATCATGTATTATTGATTTGTATAAAATTGTAATATGTTAAGTTCAGTTAAACATTTTATTCTGTTAAAGACTATATATAAATAAACTGGCAACAATGCTACACCTGGGCATTTCTATTGTGTACTTGTTCACCTTATATGACAGCATGATGTGGAGAAAAAAGAGGCAGGCAAGGCAGTAACACAGCTGCCCTACCTGACCCAGTCCACCTCTCCTGTTCTAACACATACTCAATAATTTAAAAGCTATGTGGCAGGCATCCATTACAGTACTGCCATCATCTTATTCATTATACAGATTAACATAAGCTTTTTTAGCCAACAGCTAAGGTACGTGCAACAAGTCAACTGCCCCACAATATGTCTATAATCAATTTTATCATAGTATTGTTGAGATGTAGCCATCCCACCTTTCCTTTTCAGGTAATATTTCAGCTCATCTATAATTTAATAGTACAGCCTTGGTCTCATTCATAGCCCAACTGTTTTTTTTTATTAACAAAGACATGCATTGTTCACAGGAAGCTTCTGACTTCCACAACATGCCAACATTTGAAATGAGCATAAAGAACAACTTGGCTTCTTTAAACTCTTTTGATGGCACATGGTTGTTGAATCACTAGTTAACTTTACTGAATGTCTTTGGACTCGGGTGGAAACCAGAGCACCTGAAGAATAACTTGGCACGGCATAGGATGAACATGCAATTTCTACATAGAAAGGAACCTGACTGCTCCACTGGAAAATATAATCCAGGTTATGAGGATGATGTCTGTAACTAATCACATGATTCTTCTAATATTTATGCCACTTTCCCTTCACTTCCCAAAATGTTATGAATGTTATATGCTGGGAAAATTACAGTATGACAGTTTTATTTGTTTGTTTATTAGGATTTGAATGCTTTAGTTAGTATGAAAGTAATTCAAAATCCATGATGTGATGCCATGGGCGTGTTTACCGGCTTGAATACCTGAAGTACTTAGACTTAGATTTATTCATTATTTTACTGGTAACTGTTGCCTTGGTCACAAAATGGGTAGCACTGTAGCATCACAGCAAGAAGGTTCTTATGTACAACCAGCACTGCTCCCTAAACATCGTTTTAGCCACTTGCCTTTAAAAACATACGTTTAAAACAATGTACAATTACTTCTCATTTTCAAGTACACCTTACAATGCATCGTAATTTTCATCTCTCCATGAGTCATCTAACATCAAAATGACTGCTGCTTTATTAAAACTGATTATGTCTTTCTATGACATTCGCGTTTGTGCATTCTCCACCCTGACACTGTGTTCAAAGCTAATCCTGATTAAACCATGAGCTAGACTACCAAGGACTTGCTGCCGGTGAACGGAAGCGCTGTAAATGTATTAACGAACTATTTGGAGGTGCACCTCCAGTGTTTGTTGGGTTGTTTCTAGGCCCAGATAGAAATAGGAAGGTTGTATCAGAGCAAGTTGGTGTCAGTCTGGTGTAAAAAAAACTGTGCCAAATTAAGTATGCAAACCAGAATGATCTGCTGTGGCAGTTCCTAAAGGTCTGGAATGAAAAATTCATATCCCAAGACGTGTTAATCCGAGGCACCCACTCTTCCAGCTACTCAGCCAAAATCTGGCATATACTTTATGGAAATCCAGTTGCATTTGCATTAATTATTTATTGTTTTTGAATCACCAATACTGGTAATGCAACATGGTGCTAATTCGGCTTTGATTTATTATTCATTTGTTAAGAGTTATGAACTACACTATCGGTCGACAGAACAATCACTTTAACGGTTGTCAATCCTTTTGTTCTGGCCACTTCTGAGTGCACTTCACTGTGTCAATGTGGACTAACCAAACGATGAGCAAGTCAGGCTGCTGGTTGATTTTGCTCAATCAGTGAGTGTTTTCCACTTGGCTTCTCAGAGTAAGGGACCAGCATGCATCATTCATTGCGTTTCAATATGTCAGGATTGCTAGACTGAAATAAAGCCTGGAAACACTTGAATTTAATGGCAAAATGTGTGGTACAAATATGAAATGAAAGAACTCAAAAGAAGTACCAAACAATGTCTGCGCCAGGACTACATGATCTTATGATGAATCAAGACTGTCAATAAAGTTGTGGTAAGTTGAAAAAAAATGTCTGGAGCCATGCTGTCAGCAATGCATCCCCCAGAGGGTTCACGTCTGGGAAATATGGGGGCCAAGGTAATATTTTAAAGTCTCAGTAATGCTCCTCCAACGAGTGCTGGAAATTTCAAGCCATATGGCACATCACATTGTATTGCTGGATGATCCCATCTGCCCCCGGAATAATTCATACCCAAAAATGTCCCCTACATGGGTACATGGACACAGCAAATGCAATGAAAACATTCCCAAGAACACAACATTGCCACGACTAGTGAAAAACCATTTTTATTTCTTAGTTTTTAATGCAGCACGAGAGCATTTTATTCTATTTAATTTTATGATTATTATTACTGTGTTGTTTATTAATGATTTTGTTTGTGTAATGTTCACAAGTTTTTTTGTTGTTATTATATCCTCTGTGCAGCAGTTGGGCTCAGTTGTGACTATATCAATAAAGTGCTATATCAATAAAGTTAAATTGAAAATAGGAAGTGATCAGTGGGAGCAGCCTAACTTAAAAAAACAATAACAGGTGACACTGATCACATTAGGACCGGGTGTCCAGATTTGGTGAGGTGAAAATGTGTGGGGGTCAAACATTCAACCTGACATTCTTTAAAATGTAAATAATATAAAACTAATGTAGAACAACACTTCTATGAAATTTTGTTGCACCAGGCATACTTTTCATTTATTATTCTCCAAATAAGTACTTGCCAAAATTACTTTGACTTTCATATTTGATAACATAAAAATTACATTTTAGTGCTGATTCTTGATTTTTTATAAAAGATGCTGTGGGCTGGTAGAAATGTAAATGTCAACTGACTTTGAACATACATGCATTAGGATGATGGTCATTGATATGGATACACCCAAATGAAATGATAATGGTTGGTGAAATCATTCCTGTTTGGGAGGAAGGGGGGGCTTTTCAAGATAAGTTGTGGTTATTTTGAAGTCGGCCATTTTGGATCCAAACTTAATTTTGTTCATTAGAAAGTAGTCAAACTTATTGAGAGAAACAATGGTGCGCTTGGTTTTAATGTACGGTAACTTGATTCTTTAATGAGTTATTTATACGTTTCTCTTTGTTTACAGGTGTTGGAGGTATAACAGAGCACGTGATGAGCGGATAAAAATTATGTTGATGTCTGATGAACACAGTACCCAGGTCATCGCAGCAGGTTTCAATGCAAGACACCATGAGACCACCCATCTTTTATTCTACAGTAACAAACTAACAGTAATCAAACTGAAATCACTAAAAGTTTCAGGGTTGGATTTTCCAAAATGTGGATGCATACACAAACATCATGTTAGCTACTCACAAATGGCACCCTTACATAATCCAGCTGCTGCAGCATCTCAACGAGGACGACCCAGATTGGTGCACTGAATTTGCAGAATGGGTAAAAAAATGTAAACAGGACCCTCAGTTTACACAGCACATTATGCTCAGTGGTAAGGCAAACGATAAGACCACTGCTATTGGTTCGAACACTAACTCACAGTGAATACTCACAATACTGTTGGAACACAAAAAATGATAGTATGGTGTGGAATATGGGGTACAAAGATAGTAGAGCCATTTTTCATCAATTGAAAACTCAATGCTATTGGATATCTGAAATTGCTACATGATATGTTGCCCTCTTTATGCACTAAATTGGCGCATTCCCGGAGTTTTTCTAGCAAGATGGTACACCACCACATTATAGGTTTCAGGTCCAAGCATTCCTACAGGAACAGTTTCTTGGGAAGTGGATTGGTCGTTGTGTGCCAGTTGATTGGCCACCAAAGTCTCCTGATCTGACCTTCTTAAACTTTTAAAAGTTACCTAAAGGCAATAGTCTACGCTGTGATGATACAAGATGTGCAGACTCTTGAGACAAAGCATAGTGGAAGTCTACACTAGCATTTCCTCTGTGGTGTTGCTATCAGTGTGTCAGAGGGAGAAGAGGATTGCATTAACAATCCACACAATCGGCAGCACATTTTATAAGTGATACTAAACTTGTAAATTACTCATGGAAGAACAGTCACATTAAAACCAGAATAATTCTTAATAAGTTTGATGTTACATGACCCTCTTCCTATTGAAAAAATTAAGTTGGACTCAATATGGCCGACTTCAAAATAGCCACCATGGTCTTAACCAATCTCTAATTTATCACAAATGCACAAGCCTTAACTATGTACCCATCCAGTCAAAGTTGACAATACAAACAAGGTCATTAAAAAGTCATTAAGTACGTCTGAGTTTCAGGCTACTGCACACCAGCATACTGAAAAAGCTTAACACTTGGCAAACGTATGAATCAAACCCAGACTCCGGTACTCCATGCTGTGTGAGGACTGCTACTCCACCAAGTTGCCTAAATTTGTTTACAATATTAACTACATTTGTTTATGTTGCACTGTAAAACCTGTATTTCAGCATATTTTGTAAATCGAGCCTTTTTTATGTCATAAAAGCATTTCAGTTCTGATTATACCATGTACGACTCCATATGTGACGAACTGAATTCATTCATTAGCTAACCTCCACAAAGAAAACACAACAGACAACATATTTCAGAATTTAGATCTTGGAATGGATTATCAAATCTTTTTGTTTGTTTTCTTTTTCTTTCTTTATATCTTTAAAATATTGATTCACTGTGTCTTTTTCAGCCAATTCAAAATGTGTGTTTTTTTAATAGTTCCTTGACTTGACCCATTCCTTTTGCCTTTATTCAAAAGCAAACAAGTGTTGAAATCCATTTTTACAAGCAGAAAAAATACATCCAACAAGCTTCAAAAAATATATAAACAATAATAAAATTCAGATCCAGTTTACACGTATTAAATTACACTACATGGTGTAGGAGCGCAGCTGAAAAAAAGGAATTAAATGGTTTAATTTTATCTTGACATTTGAATCAACAGTCCTAAAACTGATGTAAGATGTTTAAACAGAACAAACAAAAGTAGTTACAAGATTTTATAATTGATGAGCACTCTCCTGTCAAAACTGATCGAACTATCTTCAATGTATTGTACTGAAAGAAAGAAAAAACATAATAAAATTGATTTTGATTCTATAGTGTTTACGGAAAAACATTCATATCTCAGTGGTTTGAGACACTCAAAACACGGTGGTTTTTATCAGGCTGAAAGCAGTATGGTGCTCTTCAAAAGCGCCGAGCAGAACGTAGCAGATGACAACCGAAAAATAATTCAAAATTCTACTTGGGATTAAAATAAAAACATATAATACAAAGTAATCGGCTTTTAGAAATAAGATTTACGGGTGAAATTTGTGCGAATTTCCAAAAGTGTTTCACAAACATTGGAAGAAAAAGTTTGAATTAAGTGATCAACACTGAACTACAATTCATTCTAATAGTTAAAATGAATTAAACAGTCGTTACTATTGCAAACATTTACAAAATATACAAAAAAAAATCCAAACAGATTTTTATAAAAAGTCAGCCGTTCACACGATAAGGCCATAATGATGTTTAAATTAAACAAACATCCAAACTATACCATCATCATTTCCCCAAAGAAATAGTACTACTGGTAGTTCATACTCTCTTTGGTTTAGGATGACAACACAGATTAGGCCTAAAAGAAACAATGACACCAAAGCGAGTCTCTATTTACATCAAGTGGCATTAATCTGGATGATATTAAAGACTAGTTAAAACTGTAATAAGGAAAAACCGTTTCAGATGAATGAACTTTTGGAAATGTATATTCAGAACCTCGCACAAAATGTATATTGTTTATGTAAATAAATGCCATTGTAATGAGATCCAAAATGTGACATTTATAGAGAAGCTTGGAAAAGCTAATCAATTTAAAATATAACTGAATCTATGAAGAATATTTGGACTGGGCAAAAAAGAAAAAATATATTCACAGTAGCCACAAATGTTTTACTGCTATCTGGTCAATCACAGTGAACCAAAATACATATTTTATAGAACCTTCATCTCAGCAAAAGTGAGACTTTCAGAAATAATCCTGATGCTCTGGAAAAGGGGACACCAAAGCCCCCTCGGACACCTCAAACATTAATCCAGATTGACCGCGACAGAAGATGTCGTCTAACACCCTATAATCCTTTTCTCGCCTCGAATACTAAAAATACTGTGACTAGTTTAGAAAACAAAGATTTGTTATGTATATCAAACAAATTTAAATTAGATTCTTAAAAAAAGTTCTTTTCACTATGAAAACGTTATTTCATCGCCTCCAGGAGCGACTCTCGTACTCGTCGTCTTCGTCCTCATCTTCCTCTTCCTCCTCTGGCAGCAAGAAAGGGCTTTCTGGCTCCTGCACAAAATAAAATGTCTAAAATTACAATTCTTTAAAAAAAAATTACATGAATGTTTTGTTTTGGTGATCAAACCAAAGACTTACAGAACAAATGATTTATCAATTTTTAAAATTAGTTTTCTGTTACTTTTTTCAATTTCTATAACAAACTCTGTTGTGTATGTAAGTGGATGTGTGGATATAAATAATTCATTTCTGTATTCATGTTTATTGCTGTCGATATTTTGCTTTTGGGCAAATTTTACTGAACCACAACAATGATTATCAAAGTTATGCAGATGACACAGATTAAGTTGTCCTTCTCACCAGATGATTAGTCTTGTTATTTACCTGTAGTAAGTATTGACTCATCCAGTTATCGATGTGCATACTCAGATTTCACTTTTATTAGCCACATGAAAACCATCACAAAGACTACCTTCTATCAGCTTACAAATACCTCCTGAATGTGTCACAACCAGACCAGACAGCAAAAGCAGCAATGACAGAAGACCCTGATCAACCTTCTCTCCCGTTATGTTTTTAAAAGGCTACAGTGTGCTACCGAAGCAACCACCACCCGCTACATGAAAATCCTCCCCTTAAAGCTTCTCTTAGCACATATGAAAAGGTTTAATTTGCAAATTTGCATCAAAGCATTTTAAAATTGCAGTTTGAATCAATTCAGGATTCAGAAACATGATCCTTGGGAAAAAAAAACAATTTCTCCAAGTACCCCTACTGCAGACCTTACTCTACGTTTCCTCCACACTAAATTCTTCAAATCATGAATTTCTAGACTTTCCATAGGTCTCCCCAGTTTTTCCCCACATTTACTTCTGCGTTAGACTGTATAATACCAAAATCGTACCGTATTGACCTCATCCTTTGATTCATCTTCCTCTGGTTCAGTGGAGACTGATGGGGTTTTGGGTTTGTACCAAGAGATTTGAAGAATTCTGCCTTTAAACTTCGCCCCTTGATTAGCAGCCTAAAAAAAACACGAGTCAATGAATCAACACATGCCCCAAAATAACAAATTTACATTTGACAGCAAGTAAGTGGAAATAAAAACCAGATTTTCTCATGATCTAAATTTCCTTAAAAAAATTATTTAATCACTTTAATATTCACCAGGATGAGGAGTTAGTACGTAGTTATAAACTAGCATGTGACTGTGAATCAATCCTCTCACACCTTGACTAGTCTATGTAGTACGGGGCAAATATTTGATGCAATAAAGACAAAGCTTTGTGATCTTTTCTAATCTTACAAGATCACAATACGCTGATATACAGATTAGGACTAGAACAAAAAAACTAATGCTAAAGTTTATTTAAATACTAAAAGCAATAGTACATTCTCTGCTTCACTTCGAGTCTTGAAAGTCAACACGACACTGGAGGCATCTTGATCACGAAGCTCTTCGATCTCGCCAAATTTCTGAGAAGTAGAATGCACATGATTATAAACAGACACTCTTGGGTAATTACAATTATTGTACTCGATCAAGCTCTTACCACAAAGTGTGGCACAAGCTCCTCCTTTTCCTCTTGAGAGACTCCCAGAATAGCAAGAGCCCGAGGTCGGTGGTCTACCACCATGTGGTTGGGTGCTCCCCTGCCTCGCGCACTTCTTCCTCTGCCTCGGGCTCTACCTCGACTTATGCTCTGCATCGGCTTGGCTCGGCCGACTGGTAAAAGCCCCAGACGCTTCGCCTGTAGAAGGAAGAGTTTACAGTCAATGCGTTTTTAGAACTTTTTCTGAAATGAATCAAATTCGAAAGCATTCAGAAAAATTATTTGGATGACAAATTTTTTGGGGGGTAAACCTAACTAATCCTAAACTGCTTTTTGGGCAATTCAAAGCTTAGCTTAACAGTCTGTGTGTACATCCTCTGGAAAAGACAATGGCAGCAATGTGCAAAAATTTAAACGTACTTCTTTACATTGATGATCCCCTCATGCAGAGTCACCCATACCCTGTGTACTAATATAAGGAGTGATAAAACGTTAACGCCGTTAACAAAATTACTCATACATAGCGGCACAACTTCATTAACACTCTATAGGTCATGTTAATGTAAAAAGTAAACTGTAAACTCTGTACTCTTCTTTAGAGGTGTTGGATATGTCGATTCCTCAGTTATTAGTACCTGTATCGCTCTTCCTAATGCTGAGTGGTTTTCCATACAGCAGTTTTTTTTGCAAACGGAAAAGTATTTGGTGTATAAACGATGTTTCAATTTAACTAATCGATCATATCGATCAGTATTTTATCAGTATTTTTAAGTTTGCAGCTCGAGACCATAAGACTCTTTGTAAACTCACGTTTGTACTAGATACCCGAAGGAATCAGGTTCAGTTGATTCCTCAGAGTCAGTCGCATGCTAGTCTACCGAAGCATAAATGTTCTTAATAAAATAAAATCTTTATAAATGTGTTTTACTAAACTATATTTGATGTAAATGAGACATAAATGGAAAGCCGATCATAAACAACCGATAAATGACCTCTTAACCTTTGCGTGAACTGTATTCAGTCATAATTCATAGTCTGCTCTCATAAATGTCCGTAGACAAGACAAAGGCAGCATTCTGGTATACCTCCACTTGCAGCAGGCCCAGTTTCCTCTTCAGGTCGGTAGTGTCCTCTCCTGAAGATAACTTATTGTGGAAGTCTAATTCTGCATCCAGCAGCTCCTTCTGTGCCTGAAAATCAAGAAGTGAAAGAAAGTATCTCAGTGCTTGGCACATACATGATTTAAAGTTTTAAACGTTTGGTTATATCCACGGCAGATGATAGTAGTTATCCACTACACAAGCTTCATCGGTGCACAAGATTACATATCAAAACACTTGCATGTTTTGCACCGTGGGAGGAACCACGCAGACACAGGGAGGACTAGAAAACGCCACAACTGGTGATCGCACCCAGGACAATCATGCTGTAAGACTGTAAATAGGCTGAAGCATTTACTTTCATTAAAGTAAGTTTCTTAGAGAAGGATAAAAGCTCCAGACACACTAAAAGCTGATTTATACATCAGCAGGCTTAGGAGGTGACTCCAGAGACACGACTCCAGGGGTGATCAGCACAAAGCGTGTGCGGAGGCATCAGATCTAGGTCAGAGCGTATTGGCTGGGAGAAGGAACATGCTAAACCTTAAGTTCCTTGTATTAGAAAAGTTACTCAGGATTGGGGGGAGGCGGGTTACTAATGTGATATAGCTGTAATTGGTCCTCTAACTTGGGAGAAGGGGGGGGGGGGACTTTGACACTGATCTAAGGCAAGAAAAACTGAGCACATGAACAAGATTTTTAGGGAAAGTGAGATTTTTACACCATTTCTGTGTGCTGACGGATGCTTTTTCTATAGTAAGAACCAGCGACAGTTTATTAAATGTTATTCCCCCATAAGACAGGACTTTGGTTTCTTTCGGATCCATTGTCTTTTTGAAATTAAATGCTAATTTACACAGATTCTTAGGCGTCCTCATTAATCAGATTTTCATGTTGGAAACTGTCTAGACTACTTTAGGAAGATTACTGATGCTGCTAAACTTTGGTGCTGGCAAAGACTTCGGTGAGTGACTGAAATAAAACAAATGGCTTCTGAACTAAACGTAATCTGTTCTCTCATTTGGACACAACAGGGAAACATTTCTTTCGTTTTATGTAAAAAAAATTGGGATGGCCAGTCGGAAGATGGATGAAAACGATTAAAATAACAACAGACAAGCCAATATTGAGTCTGAAATCCAAACAGAAAAAGATTACTCTCGCGGTATCAAAACAAACCACTGAATGAAGCAAAGTGAGAAGAAGTTTTTTGTTTTTCCAAGGCCATGATAGGGAACGAGAGAGCATAGTTTCAGCTTTATAGGTGCTTGGGAAGTGGGAGAATTAGTGTTAAATGGCTTTTGCGTTGAAATAAAATGATATATAAATTTCGACAGTAATGTTATGCTTATTTGTAGATCTCAATCCAACCTTGATTGCTTCGATTCCTTCGAAATCTTTAAACAAGATCTGCAATTAAATACAAATAAAAGTAATAAAACCATTAAAGTTATCCAGTTTCTATTCAGCTAAGCTGGACGAAACGAAACGTGACAAGGCGATGCTCTTACGTCAGTTTTGGTCTTGGACTGAGCAGCATTTCCTGGTAACTGGGAGCCGTGGCTGATTTCATTCTTTAGCTGAGAGATCTTTTCTGTAAGTTCCTTCAAGGTTTTCATGATGTTGGCTCGTTCTTCTGGCTTCATCCCTCGGTTCTTTTCCAGCCGGTTTATCAAGACCTGCAAACGATACACATTAATAAGAAGTGATCCAGAATAAAAATGTGGTCGCAAATACTGTAACAATGGACATAATTACTATACACCAATTATTTATCCATACAAACATTGTAAACACTGATGTGTCCGATTTAAATAGAAATTTCCCTACAGCACACTAGAGGCTGATTTATACGTCACCTATGTCATTTTAAATTCATATTTCCGTGTTGAGATCATAAATGCATTGTGAAGGTATTCACTACGGCAACACTAGAGGGCGATGAATTTCTGGCGGTTCTGTCTCCTTTGTGCTATCCCTCCGATTTTCGTTTGACAATCAAGTTACATCATAAATGAAATATTGTAAATCTAATGCCACCGGGACATAGAGAGAGCGAAGACATTAAGGACAAGTGTGTATGCGCAAATGCTTTGATAAGTGCTCCCCCTTGTGGTCTACTCCTACCGCTACTCCTTGCCTGTAGTTAGAGGTGTGGTTAAAATATTTTCGAGGTGCAGGTAGGGCGGCACAGAGGCTCTGTGAACAGAGGATCGACCTCGATTTGCCAACGCATGTTGTCATGTGACATCAATGTGTCGTGATCCTCCTTATTATTGTGTTGGTATTTCAGCCACACCCACGACAGTCAAGTGTAATTAATTAAGTAATTACATGTAAACAAATACAAAATACAATATGAATAGATCAAATATTCAGCACTGCCTTTTACTTATTATAGATTCACTTGTTAGTTGTGTATTTGTAAAGCATCTTACCTTCTGGTACTCGATCTGCTTCTCCAGCATCTCCTGTTTCTTTTTCCTCATGTCTTGCTGCAGCTTTAGCGCCTCCTGAAGGACAACAGAGAGAAGCTTGTTGAAAACGTGGCAGCAGCTAGAGCCTGTTCTATACTGTTCTGTGTACAATGTCCGGCCTCAGCTTGTGGGTTGTAAAGCTTTGGGTTAGCTTGTAAAGCTTTCAAAGTCTCTAATGTCTTAATAGAATCATCAGTACTTGCGTAGCGGATCTGATCACGTAGGCCAGAGCTGGACAACTAATTTTTATACTGATCTGTACCAATAGAGACTTAAACTTAATAATTATTCAATATAAATCTTCTAAGAAATCTTATGAATCGAGGTGGTCAAAGAAAAGAATCTTCAAGAAATAAAGATAATTACATCAGCGTTTCATTTATGTTTTTATTCCCCCAAAAGTAAAAGCACCACAGTTGTATTGCCTGCACAGCATAAATACTTGTTCATTTGTGTTTATGGCGGACATACCACGGGCCGAACAGAAATGCCCAAAGGACCATACAATGGCCAGGTCTGGTGTAGACAGCTCATCGGACGTTCATACGGAAAAGAGAATAGCATTTGTGATATCGAAAGTTCCACATCAGTAATTGCATCTCACCTGCTTCTTTTTCAAAACATCCTTATCTTCGAGGGGTTTGACCATCTGTCCGAGTACTTTAGGAAGTGGCTTGAGTACAGTCCGTGAGTACGACGCTTTCTGCAGTGCACTGGCAGGAGCGGCCACCTTTAAACCAAACAGGAATGAAAGAAAAACTCGCATCACACAGTGTTTTATTATGTGTACTAGCAATGGGCAATAAATATCAGCTATATTACAGCCAGAAATGAACATGGTTGCCCAGATCTGTTTGCTTTCAGAACTGTTTAAAGACCGGCTTATAAAAGAAAGTCATATAGCTTGGTGAGGAAACATTGCCACCTAGGTTTCATCTAGAGATACTTCAGCAAACACTAAATATTTTCCCTGGACTTCAGCTAGCACGTCTACATTAGAGGAGGGATTTTTAACCTTTCGGGCAACAAAAGAGTGATCCAGAACTGGATAAGCAAGCCAAGTCAGGTTGATGTTTATAGCACATTATACAATAAACATAGTCACAAAGCAGCTTTACAGACTAAAAAACCTCCCAAAAAACTTTACAAAATCTTACAAAATAACAAATCTAAACTACAATCGTTAATTTAACACAGGGGTCACCAACCTTTTTGAAGCTGCGGGCTACTTTTGGGGTACCAACTAATGCGGCGGGCGACCAGTTTGATAC
>JAOUQU010138487.1:0-15141 GCA_028566735.1 Ammoglanis amapaensis | reverse complement strand
CGACCAATGGAATTTGGCCGACTAGTAATTTTTTCGGTCGACCAACGAATAATCCATTAATTGCGGTCAGCCCTAGTATGCACACACACATTTGTTTTAAGCAAGGACTTGCATTTTTATTAGCATAACATGATCCGACTGTAGAGAATTACTGAAATGTCCGAACTTCAGGAATATATGCAGTGTAGTAGTTCACTTCTGAAACAAGTTAATATCAGTTGTAAGTAATGTTTTCAGTAAACAGTGTTTTCATAATCAAATATTGTACTTTTAGAGTGTATTAAAACGCACTGGAACTTAACATTTGTATTCCGTATTAAATGAACAGACTAAGCACAAACCTTAAGTTAACCCCTTATACTACTGTATAAAAGCCAAACTTTAGATTAGATTCAATTTTCATGTTGATGTAGAGTAAAGAACAAAGCCAACGAAATGCAGGTGCATCTAACCAGAAGTGCAAGATCGAGATTATTTACATATAATACAGTTGTATACAAAAGTACAAGATGCAACGTGCAGTGACGTACTTCTAGTATTGAAAGGAGATCATGTTAAGTGCAGTGTAATGAGTGGAGTGTGTCGATTTATTTACATATTTACAGTGATGAGATACACATTTATATATGTGATTTATAGAGCAATATTTGGGGAATTGTTGCTAAATAAGATTCTATAATGTGAGCAGCTCGTCTTTAAGACTGAATATTTTTTTCCAGGCACGTAAAGGGAGCGTCGTAAGAAAATGAACCAAGTGTTGCCTAGTGTCCCAAGGCTTTTTCATCATCTAACTTTGTTTTTTAGGAACGGCGCTACTTGTCACTCGCGCAGGCGCAGGAAAAAGGCCTACACATCGACTGGCACGCTTCAGAACCTGGTAATGAAAACGATAACTGAATGTTCACCCACGTCTAGAGTGCGATCGATACAAAGTCTAGACCGACTGATTGTCCATTCCGATTCTTTCCAGTTCAGCCGCAGTTCCTTGGAACGCGTGTGTTTGAGTCGTACGACCTGCGAAAGCTGGTGGACTTCATCGACTGGAAACCGTTCTTCGACGTGTGGCAGCTGAGGGGGAAATATCCCAACAGAGGGTACCCTAAAATCTTTAAGGATAAAACTGTGGGTAAGAGAAAGTCATCATTTTCCACACCACATTATTGTTTGGAGAGTTTTATTGAATATAAAAATCAATTAATAATTAATAAAAGGAGAATTCATGCATCAAATGTTTCATTAAGTTATTACGTTTCGAAATGAAAACTTAAATTCTATTTAATTAATTAAATTATTTTAAAATATTTAAATGTATGTTCAATCCTCATAGTTATTTGTGTGTCTGTGTAGGAGACGAGGCCAGGCGTGTATATGACAATGCCGTAAGCTTGTTGAACCGGCTGATTGACACTAAAGGATTGTGGGCGACAGGCATCGTGGGCTTCTGGCGTGCCCAGAGCCAAGGCGATGACATCCTGGTTTACGATTCTGATGTCAAACCAAGCGCATCCAATCACATTGCTTCCTTCTATGGACTCAGGCAGCAGGTACGCTCATTCCCATGGTGTTGTGGTATCGGCGGACTATCTAGCTATCTTGACCCCCGAGTCTGCTGACTGGTTAAAAGACCAGACTAAGTGCGTTGGGACCGCCAGTTGTGCTTGCTAGCTCATTTACGAAGACTTTTCTCTTAATCCTGTCTCATCTGGGGAATGTTGCGTCCCTCTACAGGCGGAGAAGGATTCGGCGAGTACAGAACCGTACCTGTGTTTGTCGGATTTCGTGGCTCCGCTCAGCAGCGGCGTGCCGGACTACATGGGAATGTTTGCGGTGGCCGTGTTCGGGGCTGAGGAGCTCAGCCAAAGGTTCCAGTGTCAAGGTGACGATTACAGCAGCATCATGGTGAAAGCTCTCGCTGATCGACTCGCCGAGGTAACGATTTTCATCGTCACGGGTTTGAAACGTCCACAAGTATGACCGCCTCTACGGACCCGATCGTAACCCCCGATTGTAACTCGCTTCGCTTGTCGGCAGGCTTTTGCAGAGGAGCTGCATGCCCGGGTCAGAAGGGAGCTCTGGGGTTACAGTAAGGAGGGAGACCTGCCGGCATGCGACCTGCACAGGCTGCGCTACTCTGGCATTCGACCTGCTGCAGGTTACCCCAGCCAACCGGACCACACAGAGAAACGCACCATGTGGAGAATCGGCAGCATTCAGGAGAAAACTGGTAAGAATTCTGGACTTTGTATACGTATATTTATATATATTACCACGGAAGTTAAAACGGCTAGTTTGTTCTGATTTAAGGAAACGGATGAAGACCCACAAAGTACAGAAATCATTTTAAACAGACACATCATTTTGCACTCAATGTTCTCTATAAGGGCGTTTTTCTGCATATTTTGTCTGCATAACTGGTCAAAAGTATTACAAATGTATGTCCGTACCATTTACATGACTAGAAGCCGAGCATGATGCTTTGTGGGGATTCTTTGACATTGAACAATGGGGTAGAGCTGTCTCCCAATATCAAAAAAGCTTGATGTGTGGAGTTTGCATGTTTCATCTGGAAGCCCGGGTGTCATCAAAAATTGTTATAATACTAAAATTTATAATGAATACTTTTAATATAGCCACAGCTGAGCTATACACACGCACTTTAGTACTATATTTGAGACATTTTTGAGGTTTTATATATCTTTTGTGTTTTGTTCTCAAGGTATTTGTCTGACCGAGTCGCTGGCCATGACCCCAGCTGCAGCCGTGTCGGGTCTTTACTTTTCCAACCCCAAATCCAGCTACTTCGCAGTGGGCAAGATTACCAAAGAGCAGGTACAGTCTCTACCACAAATAATCTCTCAATCTATGAGCAGCAAAATCTCACCAACTAGATGATTAAGCAACATACACACATACCACTGGTGAGAATTGTGCATAATAATACTGGACCCACACTCTGGAATTGTGTGCCCTGTTATGCTCTCAGGTAGAGGATTACGCCCGGAGGAAGAAGATCTCCGTCAGCGAGGCAGAGAAATGGCTGGCACCCAACCTGGCCTACGAAAGCGACTGAGCCAACAAGACTTAAGAAAGAATGGCAGAATCGATTCTTTATACTAGCGTCCAGGCAGAACTTCCTTTTAAAGCATCAAGACCGAATCAAGACATCCAAATAATTGCAAGCATGTGGATTCTAAACCAAATGTTCTCAAACTGCTAATTTTGGTTGAAAATGAGTAATAGTAATTATATAAGCAGAGCTGTTTTACCGTTTAATATTTTTACACTAAATACTTGTTTTAGGTGCATCAAAATAAGTACACTACATGAAAATAGTAATGCACATCCCTTCTAATTATAGAACTATTTTAGCTGAGTAATTCATATATATATATATATATATATATATATATATATATATATATATTAAAAACAATCCGCTCTTTTAAAGAGAGCAAAGAATTCAGTCTTTTAATAGAATGTTTTTGAATTGGGACGTCTATCGAGTTCATGATCAGGCGTCTGCAAACTTGTGAATGTACAGTGTTTTAATGCTACATGTGTGTTTTATCTGTTTCTGTATTGAGTGTATTTTGAGTGCCTTGGCCAAAAATCAATCGTGGACCTTTCAGTGCCTTTTAAACAGTGCTGGTTTACTTCATTTGTAAGTCACCAGTAACAATGCATAACCACTCGTGTCAGTAAAAGTGTGAAATAGCTGACTGACCTGATGTGTGGTTTACTTTTTACTCAAGGGTAGCAGGGCTTGAGCATGCAACCATAAGATTACTAATCTAGTATGGTTTAACATAATCACTAATCTGTAGGTTCAGTCTGATAGTTGTTCATCCAGACCATGTGGTAAATTCAGTGGTTATTACTGTCGTGACACAGCAAGAAATCCTGGGTTCAATTCCCAGCTAAGACGGTCCAGGAGTTTGCATGTTCTCCCTGTGAGACAAATAGTTTATTCTGTGTGTATTCATTTATTTTATAGCCGTTTCTATTACCCACAGAGTAACTCTATAGCTTGTCTTCGGTAGTTGTACAAATTACTTTTTAATCTAAAACATAATTCTGCCTGTTTTAACATAAAATTCAAAGGAATAAAATGACCTAATTAGGTGGTATGAGCTTGGTGCCAAACAAAATCGGCCTCACATGCACTATTCTGAAGCTTAATACAATAATACTGGCTGGTCCTTTAATCTTACAACATGGACATTAACAGATTTAATCACTCTGTTTTACTCTCCTCGATACACAACCACGTTCTTGTCCGTCTCGTGCACCTTGATCTCACAGAGTGTACTGGGTGGGAGTAGTTTGCTCATGTTGTCCCAGATGTACATGGCCAGGTTCTCCGTTGTGCTGCTCGATAAGAGATGGGAGACATGTGGGCCATTAGCCAACATGCATGTTCATTTACAGGAGCGTCATACAGTTATACCTACCTGACAGTGTTAGCAAAGTATGGCACATCCAGGTCGAGGTTCTTGTGGTCTAGTGGTCTCAAGATGCCTTCCTGAAAACAAGATGAATCATCTCATTACACTGACTCTTTAAAATGAACCGAATGGTTTAGATCGTGCATTTGCTTTAAAGTCAGGTTGAAAAATAAAAGAGCGGCTCTTAAAATAAACAGAGCCAGAAGATCTGATACTTTCAATGAGCCATAATTCCCATCACTAAAATATGTTAGTTTCAACCTCCTCTATCAGGAGTGGACTGCAAGATATAAGCAATAAAATCAGACCGACAGACTAAATAAAAAAAACCTACTAAGCAAACCAAGTTCAGCAGTAGTATGAAAAACCCTAACTTAAATTACCAGGGGGAAAACCTTTGGTGGAAGTTCTTACCTCTATGTACTGTTTAAGGTCTGTAAGATTCATCACCATTCCTGTAGTTGGGTTTACCTGTAAAACAACATCTGTGTGAACATTTTAAAAAGTATCCCCAGTTGACCGGGCAACTAGAGCCACCAAATTTTTCTTAAATCTGGTGTTAATAAACGTCTCTGACTGGCGGTGACCAGTTTGCTTAACTGAATGGTTAGATGAGTACGAATATAGCTTACCTTTCCTTTTACAGTCACGTCAACTAAAAAAAACATTGAAAAAATCATTTTGGTTTACAGTAACATTTAGTGTGGCACATCTTAATATGGTAGGAAATAAACTAGATGAACGTTCATAACCTTTGTAGTTGTGCCCATGACCGTTGGGATTGTTGCATTTTCCAAAAACTTGTTTATTTTCTTCATCGGTTAGTAATTTGCTAAGTGCAAAAAAAGAACACATTAAAAGCATGTTATCTAAAAACAAAATGAATAAATTAGATTCAACCATGTTAGTTTATTGGGAATTTGACGTCATGTTTTACTTCAAGACAGACATGCAATGTTCTTAGTTACAAGTTTCATAAGTACACAGATTATTAGCAATGGTCATTTACAATTATGTACCTCTAACTGACCTCACTTGGGTCAAATAAGTGTTTTTGTTGTTGTTGCTTGTTCATGGTGGAACTTGTACTCGGATTAACGGGATTCAAAACTGCTTTTGATTTAGTATCTATGTGTGTTTATCTTAGCCATATACGACCCTGAATTGCTGTGATTAAAATAAAACCCAAACTGAATGTATTTATCTTTTAAAGAACTTTTATTTTTATAGTATAACGGTTGACTATTAAACTACAATTCCCATGATGCACTGCTGAAGTACAAAGCAACAGGTTTCGTCTTCCGCTTGATACGACAGCTGTGTTTAATTTTTTGCAGCTGTATAACAGAACTGTAAAACAAACACCTTTATCGGTTATTTATATGTAATGTAAATAAAGATTAATGGTGGTGTTATAAATCTTGAAAATGTTGAAACGCTCGCATTCGCCTAGTTAGTTAATCCGTTAAAACAAAAAGCAGTGCATCAAACGGGATTATATGTATACAAACGATAAACACCACACAATAAATTAATAATACAGTTATTACATCTTTCTAAGTCGGTAACTGGTGTATAATTATGGATAAATTACCTGTGAAGGCGATGACAGGCGCTGAAACTCTGAGATCGGATAATATAACAGATCCGCTCGGTACAGCCATTATCAGACCTCAGACTTCCCTCCATGATTAAACATGGAAACCGGTTTAAAATCTAAAACCCTGAGATCTAGTGATGCGGATTTAAGGGTCCGGTTTAGTCCTCCCCCACCGCGCGCGTGCAGACTGTTCTGTTCTCCGGTACGCACGAGCGCTCCCGCTTTACCGAATACAAGCGTCGTGTCACTGCGCGTCACAGTTCAGTTATTAAACAATTGTTATTAACACCCTGTTTCATACAGATACTTTATAGTGTAGTCATGTACACAGTTACGTTATAGAGCATTCTCGCATGTAGTTACGTTTATAATGCAGTCTAGTTGTGCATACAGTTGCGTTATAATACACGTTATAGAGCAGTAACGCATGTAGTTACACATGTAATTACGTTATAGTGCAGTACAGTGTAGTTACACATGAGAGGTTTATAAAATATTATAGTGTAGTTACACATGTTATAATGCAGTATAGTGTAGTTATGTATACAGTTTGGTTGTAGTGTAGTTACACATGTAATTATGTTATAATGCAGTATAGTGTAGTTATGAATACAGTTAGGTTCTAGTGTAGTTACACATGTAGTTGCGTTATAATGCGGTATAGTGTAGTTATGAATACAGTTACGTATAGTGTTGTTACGTTATAGAGCAGTAACGCATGTAGTTACACATGTAATTACGTTATAGTGCAGTACAGTGTAGTTACACATTTAGTTACGTTTATTATGAAGTATAGTGTAGTTACACATGTAGTTACGTTATAATGCAGTATAGTGTAGTTACACATGTAATTATGTTATAATGCAGTATAGTGTAGTTATGTATACAGTTAGGTTGTAGTGTAGTTACACATGTGGTTACATTATAGTGCGGTTACGCATTCCGTTATGTTATAGTGCACTATAGTGTAGTTAACTATGTAGTTACATATAGTGTAGTTATGCATGTAGGTTTGTTATAGTGCAGTATAGTGTAATTATGCATGTAGGTGTGTTATTGTGAAGTATAGTGTAGTTACATAGAGTGTAGTTAAGCATGTGGTTACAAATAGTGTAGTTACATTATTGTGCAATATAGTGTATATACACATGTAGTTATGTTATAGTGTAGTTACAGATGTAGGTTATAGTGCAGTATAGTCTAGTTTAGTGTATTTACACATATAGTTACGTATAGTGTAGTTGTGCATATAGTTACGATGCCAGTGCTTTATACTTAGCTTATGTGGCATACAGTCACATGATCATGATCCGGAAAGGGCCTAAAAAGTGTTCAAAGTGTTCCTACAAAATTAAAACCTAATTGACTGATTAGGATGTTAAAGCATTAAGATTAATTTCTCCCATTTTATAACTCAATAGTTGTGGGGTTACATTCACAGAGTGCCCGTGAAACATAAACTGTTTGAAATAACACATTTTTGATATATTTTTGTATATCTTAATGCCCAAATATAACTAAAACACTACCAGAGCTGCAACACAGCAGCAAACAATCAGAAAAGAAGAGAAATGAGTAAGACTCTTGGATTGGCTACTTTTGAAGCTCCCACCTGAGAATAAAGGGGTATTTTTCTATTGTTTCCCTCTATGCCTAAATTCAGCTGAATAGACATGTGGTAGGTTATACTGTTCTTTAAATTGTCATTAAGAGACATAAAAAATTGTATAGAAGAAGTTAAAATTGTCAAGAAGTAATAACATGCATTTTACTACAAAATTAAAGGGATTTAGTGCACTATTGTTAATAATGTTCTGAAAAGGAACTATTAACTGTAACTTTTTGTTAACTGTAGTTATGAATTATTTGTATTTTTAAATCTAGTTAAGGTTTTATCAACAACTCTATCTCCAAATTAGTTAATTGCAAAAATTAGATGTAAGCTAGCAAAATAAAAACGATACTACTTAACACTAGTGTGACTACAACGTTTTTATTTATTTTCATTATGGTTTATTAACAGAGCTTTAATATTACACGAACATTACATGCAATCATTTCAAAGCCACATTATTAAATCTTAATTACATTAAGTGCTCACACCTAGTACCTCAGGGTGTGGCCTACTCATGATTATCACATATACATGTACATTTATATACAAAACATGGTGTTATGTGCTGCATTTAAAGATTCACACATTTAGGTGATATTTTGACTCAACAGGTCTGGCAGTGAACATTACTAAGACAAAACCCACTCAGAGACCAGGTTGGGTATAACTGCAAAGGTATTTTATCATTTAGGTGTTAGGTCCACACTGATCAAGCACTTTGGGAAACCAAAAATGATACTTTTTGAGTCCCAGCTTGGTCAGATGTTTATTCGCAATATGTATCTTTTCTGACATAATGGTAATACACATGCACCTTTGTTACAACAAAATCTATTTTAAAATGGCATTTTGGAGCCATTGAAGGTGTTTTAATCAGCTTGAATACATGAACAAGAAATATTGCCGAGAAGATGGCTGTCACAACTGTCACCACCAGGAAAACTTCTCCATTACTATCGTGTACCAAGAGTGATCAAAAACCAGGAAAAGGATGTAAAAAGTTGTCAGAGAAGCGAAGGCGTCTTTGGCTGGCTAAGCTTCAGCAGGATCTTGTCAACATTCTGTCCTTGGCATTTCGCTCGCATTTCATCTCAGGTATGTAGATTAACTTCTTAAACTTGACGTCCAGCAGAGCAGCACTATGAAAAATATGATTATATAATAAATATTTAAATATCACTAGTTCAGAAATAAAAGCTCTCAGAGTCTTAACCAGCTCACACCAGCTCCAATGTGAACCTTCAAAACAACAGCATGTCGCATTGAACATGTTACAGCATGTCTTTATATTTAAAATATCTATTACATCCTATATAAGTACAAAATATTTTTTTCTTACCTTTTCAGAATTATGTTCAGACAATTTTTGCAAATATTAGAATGCAAAAATGAAGTCCATGGCAAGCAAAGAAAAAAAAGAAAGATGTAATTGTTTATTGATTAGTCTTAATTTCTTTCAATATCTATGCCTCATGACACTTTTAGTTTTCTACATACCTCCTGGTAGGTTCAGCTGTCTTGTGCTGCTTGCTTTGGCTCCTGCCATTAAGCATTTTGTAAAAGAGAAAAATGACACAGAATCTCGGCATTTACTATGGTTTGTTTACTTATCAATATCTCCAAAATGTTGGAGCATCCAGGATTTTTGGCGACTGACGTTGTTGGTAAAACTGCTCAGTATACGGTGCCGTCTTCTTGAAATGATATCGCTCTTGACTTCGTATGGATCAAGCCTAAGTGTGGTGAGCGAAACCAAACCCGAATGGCAAATGTATTTGGGTATGCAGTTGATTTAGTTATGTAAAATCTGTAAAAATTAAATATAATAGAGGAATTAGGCGGGAGGCAAATAGTTTTCACTGTGCCCTGGCTTGTTTACTGCATTTCTCTATATCCCTTGTAGCTTAGCAACATATATTTAAATACAAGCTATAGAAAATGTTTTTTGTCAGTAACAAATCCTGATTTATAGTTTTTCATGAATAATTAAGACATAGAAATGTTCAAAATCCACTCTCCTCCAGAATTTCTTCCATAGTCTCTCCGAGAGTCATGTCCCCATCACTGCTGGACAAACTCTTTCTAATATAGCACTCGATTCCTGATCCCTGTCCAGTGGATGCCTCTACCCCTGATTGATTGGTCACTTGAGTGATCTGAGTCTGTGTAGGGATGTGGCTTCTGTCCTCATAAGTGTCGCTGTGATTTGACACATGTCCTGGACCTTTACGAGATCTTTTCCAAACATATTTGGGGTGCACACATGCAAAGCACTTGTGCTCATGCAAATGGTTGGTGAAGAGGAAGAGCTGCCACTTGTTTTTCAGCTCAGCCCGGACCTGGGGATGAAAAGTGGGTGAGAGAGTATCTGGTCCAATCCCCCCCGCCCCACACACACATTTAATAGACAATAGTTATTACACAATGTTATTATTCCCACACACAGGCTGTCAACTGTTGAGTGCTTAAACAAGTCCACATACTATTAGTACCTAAACAAACATTAAATGGATTTGAGGATATAAAACTGTTCTTACCTCTCCATTGGCGAAACAATACAAGACAGCTACCAGAAATCCCTAGTAAAATAAAATCCTATGATAAGCCCAAATACAATGAGGCTAGATGTCTTCTAACATGCTAACACAATTATGTGAGTACCATTACCTAGAAAATTCAGAGAACTTAGACAAAAAAACATCAGCCAAGTGTCATTACCTGGAATGAACTCAGGGTTAGATGGATAAAATTTCGTACATAGCGTTGACTCCCTTCAATAGTTTCATCTATAAATAACGTGAAAACAATTTCATGGATCCCAAGAAGCGGAATTAATACCATCGTTGCTCTGGCTAAACTGCAAAATGAACAGAATCATAAAGAACTATTTAGAAAATTTGTCATTCCAGCATCAAGCTGTGCCCAAAACAGAAAAGAATCCAAAAATAAATTCAATGCTTACTGACCTGTATCTGTAGTCTGTAAATTTCATCTGATCAGCTTTTAACTTTGAGAGTAAGAGTTTGATGATTCTGAGAAATATGCAGAATATCACCTAAAAACAAAATACAATTATTTATTGCATATTTGTTTTATCCTCTAATTTAGTCTAACTAATCAGCTGCTGTGGGTCCGTGACGTTCTCCAAGCAGGAATTGTATTCGCCTGACATTACCACTTCAACAGTCCTTAATCCACCGATCAGCCCACACTTCTATAAATTTCTGCATGGCAAATTTTCCCAATCGTGTCTGCTAGAATATCCAACCAGCTGCTGGTGTGTTAACTGATTATCCAGCTGCACTGCCCAAGCCAAGAAAGCATCTAGTTTATACCATGGATATAATATAATAGTCAATACAAGGAATATCAGGTGTGATGTCTGAATTACATGTCTTCCATGTCATAAACAGTTAAATCACAATACTCACAAGGACCGACAGTGTGATTGGCGCTCTGATGACCCACCAGATCCATTTATTAGTTATGACCCAGCAGCTTGAGAAAAAAGAATGACACAATCCAGGGGTAAAAATGATGGTGTAATACAAATCAGGCAAATTAACCTGATATATTATACTAAAGTGTATGCTTACCCTTTGTTTTCATACAGGGTTTTTAGCACTGTCCAGGGTATTACAAACAAAAATGGTGTTCCTAGATTAAACAAACACAAACAAAAAATATTATATTTAGCAAAGAAACAAAGGGGACGAATGAGGGTTCTGGAGAAAATGTCTAGGATTGGCACTTAGTGTGAGCTAAAACAAAAGATGGGAACCAGTGTAAACTGGTTCCATAAACAAGAAGAAACAAATGAAATTTTATCTTTTAACAAATGGATTCCACCAGTTGTGATTTCAATGAACTGGACATAGTTTGGACTATGTGTACATTATTATTTATTTCACTGGCAGAGCAAAAAACATGAGGTCTAGAACTAACTGGATCTTGGCCATTAGGTCACTAAGCAAATCTCGGACTTTGTCCAGAATTATCTTATGTTTTGCCTCTGACAAAAGGAAACCTGACCTGTTTACTGTTTGCATGAATCAGAGTGTGTATGGGATTAGAGGCAGGCCTACCCCATCCTACCAGCATGTATCTCTTTAGCAGCCGCCTCTTGGACAGAACGGCGGTGAAGAGCAGAGTGTGGAGGAAAATGGCCTCCACCAGGAGCCAGAAGTAATTACAGCCCACAAAATACTGCATGGACACTTTAGAAGCTTTGCAGATCCAAGCTCTCTGGAAAATGATAAAGGTTAGTGTTAAGGTAAGTGAAACTGTACAGAAAGAGAAACTGGTCAGAATATGTCAGTTGTAGCCTGGTTAAGTGACCAAGCTAGTATTGGAAAGAATATGTGACTATCTTCTGCTAGATATCTACCCAATGATGTTTAAGAGAAACCACAGCTGTATTGTCTGCTGGGCTAAAACAAGACACAAAACACCCTTATACACACAGCTGTAATGAAAAATCAATTTTTAAAGTGACTTAATAGTGCCCAAAAGGAGCTGCAGGATTTTCCACAAGCAATATGTTGCCATTGGTTGGTTGGGTGTCAGCCTAAAAATTGCCAAATCAGTAATGCAAATATTGAAATGCATTGGCGACCCCTAATGGTAGCAAATGAAAAGATTCATATTCTGGTTAGTCCAGAAACAAATTAATTTATTAGTCTACTAATAAATGCCCCCTTCATTTCATACCGTTGAATCCAGATATGCGTTCCACCCAGATTCATTCTTAGGCAGGTTGGAGTACATGATGTGTAAGAGGATTTCTTTGGTAATGACCGCCATTGCTCTTAGCATGAATGATACAAAGAGGTTGACGTGGATGTAGTTTCTTGTACAGTGAAGCTTTCTAGGGGAAAAATTAAAGTGGTTTAATATGAATTCAATATAATTTTACATTTCTAAGAACAATCTCCGTGTCAGTAGGGGGCAGCAATGACTGAGCATTAAGACAAGATATACAGCCGTGTATACTGTGGTCTATATTGTTCACGGTTTTCCATGTCTTTTTTTCTTTATTATTCTTTTATTTATTTCTCTTGTATTGTATTGTATAAACAGACATGCTGAAAAAAACCCTGCTAAAAACTAGCTGGTCAAAACACACCCTATACTGGTTGGTTATAGCTTGTCAACCAGTATTGGGTATTTTATTCTGAGATAAACCAGCTGATCTTGAGCAAAACTTTCAGTCACTGAAAAGTTTCTGAAAACCACATAAAGCTAGCTCAATATAGATAACAAAGCACCTATAATTTATTTACAGCACTGATGATCAGTGTTCTAGGCTTTATGTGTGTCTGCCTGTTCCAGAGATTTTTACTGCTTCAGCAGGGAATTCAGTTTGGGAACATTGCAACTGTTTTATTATTATATTATTTACCCTGTAGGTCATTTCAGAGAAATAAAAAAGGCAGAAAACTAGATCACTGAGTTTATTGCTGAAGGAGAAAACAACATCAAAAACAACACTGAAGAGTTGCTGCTTTTTTAGAAAACGCATGTTCATCTTTATTAAACTAAATGAATGATGTTGCTATGAATTCGTACTTTTTATCATAAACACAATATTTTATATCTAAACCTTTGTTCAATTTAATAAACGGTTATTGACAAGCTAACTCGATTATGTATCCATCTGATTTAGAAAAGAACAAATGAGAAGAACCAAGATCACAACATTAGAGAACTTACCTCAGTAGTCCTAGAATAAGCACCGCTAGAGAAAGTGATGACAAGGACAACGAATAGCCAATGATAGAGACGACTCTCAGTATAGTCTGACGAAATAACTCATTTTCCTGTGTAAGAACATAATATATAGTAAATTCTGTATTCTAAATACATTTATATACAAATTCTAACATCAAGCTAAAATTAAAATTAAAGCTTATTAACCTCATTTTTGAAAAAGTTTAAGTCTTTACATTCTGACTGGTCTTGCCAGATAGTGCTGGAGTTCTCCAATGTTTTCCAGATTCCGTTCACTGTGCAGATCTTATAGACGTTCCCAGAAAAACCTGTACAAAATCGTACACGTGAACCTGAATCAATCGTTCAGGGAAACTAAAACACCTTGTGTTCAGAAACTTAGAGCAGATAACTAACACTGATTTCAAGAATGTAAGAAGACAGGAACGATAAACAAGCAACACAAGCCAGAGCAGCAAAAAATGTTTCAATGATATAAGCTCTGTCTCTTTCCAAGAAGAGTGTACGTTTTAAAGAACACCATACAATATGATCTACCTTCTTTTATCCAGGGTAAATATGAAGGACAGGGGACTGATACTTTTCCAGGTGACGAATGAGGCCAGCAAGCAAAAACATCAACGCTTCCATTGCAATAGATTCCTTACAAATAAAGAACATTTTGTAGAATAAAATCAAAATGTTTAGTTAAAACAAGTACATTTTGCTAGAGTTTTAGCACATGATTGACATGTGTTTAGCATTTTTGCTATGTTATAAAGGTATGTATTCAAAATAACCTTTTAGCTTTAGGCTTGCTTGGTCCACCTTCCTGTTTTATGCAAGACTTATGATTATGACTGGTCTGACAAAAGCATCACTTTTTGGTAATCCAGCCATTTATTACGATTTATTCATTATTTTTAGATTACTCCGTCACTGGAAGATACGATCCTAACCCCCCCCCCCCTGCCTTTTTTATTTTAGTTTTAGGAACAGATTCAATTGTCCGATCCACGAAAAACAGCATTGAAGGTGGAAGTGCTGAAGATAAAAGAGGAAGATCAACCAGCAACTAAATGGATAAACCATTAAAAAGATGAAATTAGAAATTCTGGAGATACACTATCCACCGGGAAGGTTTCATTCTTACTTGTACTCAGTATATTGTTGGTGGTCAATAGGGTGTTTATTCCTTTATTGAGTTGTTTTATTTGAAGTGACTCAAAAACATGTATAAAATGTTATCCAAATAGACCACATATGTGATGAATTATACCATAATCATTATCTTTGCCATTGTCTCAGTGTGCCTAAGTGTATACTTTTGTTCTGATTCTGGGTTCTGATTTGATATTTTAGGTCCTTACCAGTTACTGTGTGTAGGGTAGCTGCCAGACTTCTGCTACAGTTCTCCCGATACTCAGCACGTTTAACTATCAAATCCTCAAGCAAAGAGCCAGTGACCTTCGAACACAGAACACAAGTTTTTGTCAGCCTTTACAGGGTAAGGTGTTGGCTAAGTGGGTAGCACCGTCACCTTACAGAAACAAAGTCCTTGGTTTGATCCCTAGATGGATCTAGGATTCTGGATTCTTTCTGTGTAAGTTTTCCAAGTGTTTATGTGGGTTTTCACTGGGAACTCTTTCGTCTCACACTCTACAAACATGCAATCAGGTTAACTGGAAACACTAAATTGGAGTGTGTGTGTGTGTGTGTGTGTGTGTGTGTGTGTGTGTGTGTGTGTGTGTGTGTGTGTGTGTGTGTGTGTG